>JAQFYM010000071.1:0-134399 GCA_034694785.1 Agrenia bidenticulata
TATTAATATCTTAATATTATGCGATAACTTCATAATTTTTTTTCTCAGCCAATAGGGGCCATTCAAGAACAAAATTACTTTCATGATGATCAGTATTATTTACTTGATTTTTTAAGACTAATGGCACCTCATTTGGAGTTTATCACCAAAAGTACTCGCATTGTTAGTACGAAAGAAAAGCGTGGATTTCCGAGGTCATAAACTGTAGATTGCATGTGCGTCATTGTAGGTAAGAATTCTGATTTTCAAACCTACATATCTTTACGTGTTTACAGTACTAAAATTGTGTGAATCTCTCTTGTTTCGAATTCAGTTATTAACGCTTTTAATAAATGGACGAGTAAAATGATCTCAAATAGTTGAACATTGTGTATTCGATATAATTTCAGCTTATTATATCATCATTCAACTTTTTACCTTTAGCCCTTCTCCCCGCGTCAGGGTCCCTTAGTCACAGACCTCATATGATGTATTTTATACCCTTTGAAGTAACTTTCCAACAAGATGCTACAATCGATCAGGGTTGTAATTTCAAATGCTGGGATCTTTTACCACAGCTTTAATTCTTGAAATAGGAATGGTCATCAACAATCTTAGTCTCAGCTTATTTTTGGATTGATTTGCATCATTGTGCGTACCCTAATGTAAACATTTTGCTGTCGTAAAACCGATGACCGAAGCAGTCTTACGTATTGTCATTTGTATGCATGGTTTACTATGCTTATGGCTACTAATATCCATCAAATCTCCGTCGGCCATTCCAGCCTAAAACATTTGGAACTGTGGCTATAACCTGTTTGATTCCTAGACGAAGAAAATCTTGGGAAACGAGTTTTCCACTTCTTTCCCAAAATTAAAGGATGTTGAACGAGTCGTAATGTTTTTAACTTATATTCAACATCCTTCCTTTGAAATCCCCTTCTCCTGCGAGAAAAAAAGTTCAACCTGTTCGAGTTCGTGATCAAAAGGTTTATGTTTTCCATCCACCGTGATGGGATTTCATTGGTACACCTGAACTCGAGGCTTAATAGGATATTTAACATGGACAAAGAGATCTAGGTAAATACAACTTCACGGTACAACTTCGGATAGTCCGAGCAAAACTGATTTTAGTTACTTCAAATAGTACATTTTAAATTCTCCTGTAAGATCAACCCTTTTGGGCTTTCCTATCAATTTTTTCACCCCATTGGTCCACTCATCTTCGAACTCAAAAATTATGATACAACAAATAGCCAGCCCATGTGTGCAAAATTATAAGTTAATCGGACGGACGAGCAGTCGGACTTGGAGATCACATAAGCCCTAACTGGCTCGGGACAAAAATGTGAGACCAGTCCCCGTATTCTCAACGTATTTTTTATTAAAGAGCATGATAAGCCAAGGCCGTTCAAACTTAGGACAGGCCAATGGACACACTCAACTCGCTCAACACCGAGTTTAAGCTTTGGACCGCAGTCTTACGAATGCAATCTAAGTACTTCTGATGTTTAGAGCAATTTGCCAAAGAATGTGTTGTGGTCATTGAGTTTTATTTCGTCATCCAGTCTTGGTAAAAAATACGACTTCATATCACAACAACATATTATTGGATCTCGTATAGCTTTTTTCTTGGAAATCAGCTCAATATTCTCAAAGCTTATACGAGTATATACAGATGACAGATGTGTTCAATTGCAATTAATATAAAATATACTGAGCATATGGCTTCTATATCTTTTTAAAGCAATTCCGTTAAAAAAATACAGTGATATTGGTTTTTTGATATTTTCTTGGAAATAAATGGGGAATCGTATGCACTCAAGCAAAGGTTCAAAGAAAATGTTTTTCCTAACGGAATTGAAGAGTTATGTCAAATCTGGAATGGAAAAAAATAAGATAACATTGTCATATTGTCAACAGGTAGTTCAGTTTGAGAAATACGCATAAGGTCATTCTTACTCTTATAAATCATCGCAGAGTCGTAGTATTCCCTTCCCTCAATATTGAGCCACCAAACCCAAACATTTTTATAAAGACCTTTAACAGCACTAAGTACATCCCAAGGAAATTGAAAATGCCTACTCAAAACACGAAGGGTAAACAGTTATGATGTTACGTGACCCTGACCATGAATTCCTTTGAATATCCCAGGACATTTAAGGACCCCTTGTTAATGACAATATAAATTCCTCAGCCAGCATAACACTCGGCATATCCAGGATTTATCACCTCAATACTCAATACCTGATGCCCTAAAGTTGAACAATCCATTTCCCCAATTTAGGTTCAAAAGGAACAAAATACTTCAGGCTCTACTTACTATTTCCTATGGAGTCTGAAATCTCCTGAACCCTTAACCTATTTTACTGACCCTAGATATATAAGGCCCTTCCTGGTTTACAGATGAACTCAATACGACTCCACCAGTCCTCCTGACCCAATCCATTTCCCTTTTCGGAGTACTTTCGGTTTTTAGCAAAATGAAATCATATTTTAAATCATTGGTTTTAGCAATAGCAGTTTCGACTCTGGGTTTATTTCCTATTTCAAATTCAGAAGAACTTGTCCCTAAAGTACCTGGGGTAGAAAAGTTATCAAAAGATACACCTACGAAATCAAACGCTTCAGTTACAAACAAAGAGACAAAAAATGTAGTTAACATTGTATCAGAGATTCCAAGTTCTGTATCCGATTTAAAAGACAAGCCTCGAAGTTACCCGGTTGTAACGAGAAACGGGGAGTCGTTTAAATCCACTGATACAAAGGCTATAGGAGTGGACCACCCCTTCATTAAGCCGATTATCCAAGAGTTATTGAGTAAGTAGAAGAATTTAATCAAATCTCCGAATCGTTTTGGTTCGTGGTAACAATTTTATTGTAATGTAGTATTGATCCAATTAAGGTACGGTATAATTTGTTACAGGAATATCCCCTCAGACGGGCAGTTACGAAGGACCCTTAATAAAAGACCCATCTTTATCAAGAGTACAGAAAAGCTCCCCCGCTGAATTCTCGCCTAGAAATGGTAACCCGGATAAAATTATTGAACATTTACTGGAACAGGCTAAGGTGACCCCTTTGACAAATGAGCAGTTGAGGACATTGAAAAAACATTCTTATGTAAGTCACTGCGTTTTATTAAAATCTGCAATAGCACCATAGTGGAGATATGGGATCCTCAATTTAATTCGAGACCTTGTTTATTTCCATAACATTTTTTTTAACGGCTGAGCATTCGAAAAGAAATAGCTAATTGAATGTTTTAAATTATTTTTAGCGTATCAAAAAATTCATTAAGCCCGTTAATATCGGAAAACCAGAATCAAAGGAAGAAGATAACAAGGGTCGATGGCTCTGGAACTGGCTTGGCATGGGTGGTGGGGCCTCTACACAGAGTCTCAATTCCGGAAAGGGGTCAACAACAACAACACCTAGGCCTAAGGAGAAACCACACCACAGCCTTATTTTAAAACCGAAGGAAAATCCCTTACCAGGTCAGAGCTATTATGAATGTCCTTATGTTGCAAACAAGGGCAAGGTCAAGAACGGAGCCACGTAACTCAGCATTGATTATCTAATACCCACATCCATTTAAATATTAAATTTATTGTTAGATATACAGTAATCAACACTACACAATAGCTGCATGGTAGCCTTTTAATTCATCATCAATCCTACAATGAATGACTATTATTAGTAGAGTAGCAAAAGGGAGCTTATCTTCAGATTAAATAATCATAATTTATAATTCCTTCAGCAAAACTGGATTCGAATTAAAGGACCTTATGAGTAACTGATAATCCCGTACTTATTTTAAACTATAAATCTCTGAGGGCTTAAATAAAAATCAATCATGATGAGGGGAAGTGGGGAAGTGAGAGTCAGTCAGTTGGGCAGTGGAGTCTGGTTATCATGTATAGACAAGAGGGACAGGATGCAAGCCCTGCCTTGTAGAGAAGATATGTGTGTTCTTAGCTCTTGTATAAATTGTAATGGAACCGACAAGGGTTAAGTTGGGTCATCGGCCATTATCAAGCAAGAGTACAAAGTATCATAAAATACAATACCCAGTATCCTAAATTTAGACAGCATTAGGATTTTCTAAGATTCATATTCAAGCTGCTATAAGGGTCCCGATTCCTGAAATTATATTTTTAGGACTTTGCATGAAAAAAGCGATTGATCTTTATCAAAGATAAAAGAGACACTCGTACCACCATAAAATTCTCCCTGTTGTATTTCCAAAAGTTACAGTGTACAGTTACACTATATTTTGAATAGAAATAAATCATTCAAGAACTAGAACTCTCACTTAAATCTAAAAAATAATTTTTATTAAATTACACGAATGGCAAAATAGTAGACAAGGATGGAGCTTAGAAAATAAGATGAAGAAGGGGAAGATTTATCTGATAGTTGTGAGTTTGTGAGATGTACAAAGGCCATTAACTTATTCAGCAAAGGCCTTAGGCAGAATGCCACTTCCAGTCCATTTAGAATGCCATTTATTCTCCCAAGGATTCTCATGTCCATGGTTGATGGCTCATTTTCGGATTCATTCATTCAAAATCCAATTAGGTACTGTAACTATCAGGTCTATTCCCAGCCATGGAAGATATAATTATAATATTATTTACCGATTCGGTAAGTTCCTTGGCTGCAAAAGAATAAACCCTGAAATCCGAACCCACGGACCCACGGACCTAAATCAAGAAATAAATGCTCAAGAGTGATAGGTAAAACTATTGAAAACCTGCCAGATTTCTTTGATAAATTAATGCGGCTTGTACTCCTGTCTCGTCTCCTCTACATGCCAAGACTATAAATGCTGGTGGTGGCAGATAGTTGTTTTCGGTATTAGTGGAAATAATATATTATCTGACAAGGTTCTGGATGAGATTCATACAAGTAGTATTTGTAGTAGTCGTCGTTGAGTCAATTTCATACAGACATTTGAATGAGACAGAGATTAGCATAGGACACGAAGCATAACGAAGCTCAAGCAAGGTTTAAGTGTATTATAAAAGGTTCATCAAATATTCTTTTAGTGTGGATACTGGATACGCTAGGATTTAGGTAGTAGAGACCCACGAACCACCACCGACTATTACTTTAGCACAAGAGAAGCAAGAAGCATGGGGAGATTAGGAACACTGAGTAACACCTACTACAATACTAAAATGAGCACTGAGAGGAGGACGAGTTCACATGAAAAAAATTATCATCCAATGAATGCCCCCCCTCAACCCCTTGCTTTAACTTAAGTGATAAAAAATACGAAAGAGTGCCGTACTTTGAGACCTTTGGCCTCCAGATCTTACATCCCCTTGGGAGGCCTTACTGGTAAGCCCAAGAGCTTTTGACCCCTTTTTATGGGACGTGATAGTAGTGGTGATATTTTCTGAAATTCTGGACAAACGTCAGAATCGTTACGACGCTGGAGGATTCAACGAACGGAGTAAGTAGATGTTCGCGGCGTAGTTCGAACACAAACTGGTCGACCATCCACCCCTAGAATAATAAAACAGATTGTGCTCGGTGGGTTGGTTTCCAGCCGCCTGGAATTTAGTTAAATCATTCTCACAGTTTTTTAAGAAACTTGGAAATTTTACCATTTTTTTCGAATCGTAGTGACTATTTTTATTTCCTAGTATTAGTGGGGAGAGAGAGAGAGAGAGGAAAAAGGAGTCCAAACCGGCCGGTTGATAGTGAGAGGCAAGCATGTAAGTAAGATCCTTATTGCTTTTAGATTTATTTGACAGCTCCCTTCTAAAAGCCAATATTGTTCGATTGTTGGTGTGGGAACTTGAGTTTTTGGATGGCCGTATGCCTCGTTTCTGCAATATTTTGCACATTTTGACATTTTGAATGTTTCTTCAAATCACTCGCACATTTCCGACAAACTTGCAGAGGAATTGTGAGAGGCAGTAGGGCAATCAATTATCTTATCCAGTATCTATTTTCGCACCCTAAATAAGGAATTAGCCCGATAACGTGTTCATCATACTGGCTGGGAAGGTGGAAATGATTCAGAGGGTAATCAATTTAATTGATAAGTGGCTTTACTATTATTATTATCTGCGTATTACTTGATAGTAGTTGCGTAATCTTACTGGACACATATATGCGAACTTAGGATGTTTGAATCAAAGTTGTTTTTTAATCATCGGAACGTTTTTTAAGGAGTTTTAGTGAGTAGCTTAGTGAGGAGAGATAATCCTTGATAATTGATACGAGATAATACAAGTTATTTCTGTGTTGGCCTACAATTCAATGTTTATTTACTCGTGAAGAATTTCAGCATAAATGGAAAGATTATTTTTGGGCAAATTGAATAAGTGATTTACATTTTTTTGTTCAATATTTTACCACGAGTGACGAGTAGAGTCAGTTATTTTTCGATACGAAATGAATTATTCATAAATAAAGGCAGAAGTCAAGGGTAAAGGAAATACAATCTGAAAAATTGTTGAGCATAATGTGTTTTGGAGTTTAAAGTTTTAAATTTTAACTCAAGTCATTGGACTAGAATTTCAAAAAAAAATTTATCCATTCGATTGTAGATTTCTAAACATTCTGCTAGGATTCCTTGAGAATGGAAAACAACGGTTTGGCTTTTGGTTTGTTTTGGAAGAAGTTCGTATGCTCCACTAAGCCGAAAATCGTAAGCATGCTTAATCCATTTAATTAGATTAGCTTCAAAATTACCATCAATTTCAAATACAGTGCATACGTATCCGAGACTCCGAGAGTTTGGATCATTGAGAGTAAAAATATATCTCTAAATTAATTTTATTAAGCCCCGCATAATCACTAATCATTGAAATTGACTACCCAACTTTCATGGCTTATGAATGATCCCTTATTGCAACATTTTGTAGTTTACAAATCTGTGACATTTTAATAGCTCGTAACATCAAGTAAATATTTAACTGTTACACCTAAAACGAATAGCTTTCTAACTCTACTAATTGTGTAAGGAAAATTTCATTTTCCTATTCCCATTGAAATGTTCTAAAACATTCAATAAAAGGGTTGTAAAAAAAATGCAAACATTATGATCTAATTCAAACGTCCAATACAAAAATTAATATTAAATTCAACACGAACCTGTCATTGTCCTCGTTAGGGATTGGGAAAGTCGTTAAATTAAGCGGTTTTAAAATGTTAAATCAATGCAAAAAAAACGCGGTTCAATAGACTCATTCAATTAGTTAATTATACCTAAAATAAACAAATACCTTACACCTTCATATAGGCCATTCATAACCCACGTGATCAATCGAGGGATATTGTTAGTCAGTAAAAAAAATGGATTGGAGTTGTTCCGTTGTGTATGGTTAGGATTTAAGGGTGTGAACCGTCTTGGTATCGACGTGGGTTTTGAACGACCCTTTTTGAGCATTAGCCGTAAGCCATTTTTCTAGGAAGGCTTAATGTGTGCGTAGTGTACCTGCAGATACGTACAGATCTGCTCAAACCTTGATGTCGTAGGTAAGGGCCTAGTTAAAGTCACTCTTGCTTGTGAACACTGTCTGTTCCATAATTGTAATAGTAATTGGTAATTAGTTGGACGTTGGAACTGTATCTGAAGAAAGGAAATATAAGGTCATTAATAGGACACTTCAAATCTGAGCAAGTGTTGTTGTTACGAGCTTATTGCCTATTGGCAGGTTGTACATGGATACAGGTGGTGTCTTGAGTCTGTTATGTAATTCAGCTCCTAATGAGAATCTTTACTTGGAATGGCTTATTAGGTTTAGATCTTCCTTTGAAGTTCATCAAGTGTGAGCAATTATCTGGCTCATCAATCTGTCTCCCCTCACCAGACATGAGGTGTAGACACCCCCTGGCCGTTTCAGATATCATTACCTACAACGATCGAGGCTATTGAATGGTTTAGTGCTTACTTTTAAAAATCGAATCCATGGAGGAAGGCTAGCGATTAGTTTAGCAAATATTTTATTGCAAACATAGACAAAGTTAATGTGTGGTTGACATAAAAAATGCAGATTAACAAGCTATTGCTGCTTATGTCATGTGGAAGTGTGAACTTCCAAAACCAATAGAAATACTGGACACACAATCTCCTAAAATATCTCAAACAACCGAGCACCCATTTGCTCATCATGAGTTTCTGAGTCGAAATTGTGGGTGTCAAATCTATTTTTCGGCCATGTTTTTAAATTATCGAATTATATAATTCACTATCGAGCTTATATGCACTAAGTGTGCCATCATATTGTTGATGATAAGAAGTATGGGTAGAATTAATTTTCAATGAATGTTTATGAGATGCTTTCCAGAGCAACTCAGTTTGCAGTTTCCACATGGGCGATAAGCGTAGTCGGTAAAAAAAAAAGAAGAAGCGATTATAAATATTATAATGAAATCCCATGCCACCACCACCAATTTTCCGTTTTCCCATATTCTGTACTGTTGACAGTAACTATTTGCAGGATTTGCATATAATACATTGCCTTCGTATAGATATGGTATACATCATCCTCTAGGAAAAATCCCATTCTGCCACCGATTTTTTGCCTGTCATCTTATGCCAATACATATCACATCTCTCGAATTACTTTTACCCATAGTGAATCCACGTTTACATAGTCACAGAGCTATCAACTCTTTTTATAAGTGTTCATAGAAAGATAGATAGAGTTGTTTAAGTTTGGATGTGCTCACTTACGTTACGTTAAAAAGGGACCGTACGTAAATCACTTTATAGGAAATAAAATATATCGTAAACATATTATCTAACGCGTGGACAGCCCTTTTAACATATTAAGTATATAACTATTTTAACAGAATGAAATAAATGAGAGGGAGGAGTGGATGTGAGAAAAGCTCAATGCACAATATTTTTTATTTACTAGATAACTCTTAATCACAGTCCAGTATCGTTTTTCCTTATGCTATTTAAAACACGAGGAGCTAGAAAATATCTAAGCTTGTGATAAAAGTATACGAGTTGGATGGATTTTGTTTATACGAACGAATTTGGAATTTCCATTCGTGGCTCGATGAAGTTTACATACAGAATAGCTAAAGAGGAAGGGTTTAATTTAACTCTGAACTTGTGCTGGGTTTGCGTAACTCCATATTTTCAAAGGGATTAAAACTATAAGCTTCTGTTGTTGATTCCCATATTTTTGTGGCTTTTGCAGACTTTCCTCAACGACCAGATGGAACTCATGGCTGAATGACTCCGGAAGACAGTGTTAGTACCCAAAAGGAGGAAAACTAGGTGGAAATGTTGAATCAATCAAAATCACCGCAAAAATAGAAAAATCTGAAATTTTTGGGAACAATCGGAAAAGGACAAAAGAGGAAAAGGCACAGACGCACCAAATACTTGCAATTTCAAGTCACCACCCCCTTCACAGCCTTACGAGGGACAACTTCTAAAATTTCCGAATGCTGGAAATGAGAAATTAATGACTTTCAGAAAGAGGTATTTACTTATTTTGGATGTAGTGTCAGAAAAATATCCACAAGGTGTCAAAACGATTAGTACTCCAGGATTAGCTTTTACTTATCTGCAAGATCTTGGGGAGAAAAGGTTTGTAATTTGTATTCTGCATGCGATATAATGATATGTTAGTGGGTTGGGTCTGTTCATGAATTACAATAGTAATAGTCTCTTTTAACTAAACTAATGATCTCAATCTCAGCATTGAGGCTGTTGGGCATTTTGCCGCTGGGGAATTGGGTTAAAATCTGAAGAGGTGTGCACTTTTAAAAGTTACAAATTAATGTCAATATCCAAAAAGGCACGTTAAGGTCCAAGCTCAAAGTAATCCTCGGTCGGGTCTTTCAGATTATGTAGTTTATGAATTGCCCTTTATTGAACATTAGAAATAGTAAACCAACACTTTCTCGGAAGTGTTTAGTGTTATTTGTTATTCTGTTCTCATGCCTCCATTGTTTAACTTTTGACAGGCAGGAGTTCCAGCTTCCAAGCCCCAAGAAGCGATAAACAGACGATTCATTCCAGTCCAAAATATTTTATTTATTAAGATAACTGATTATTATTATTATTATATTAAATTATTACAATTTCATCACGAAGTAGTGGCATTGTAAACTTTTTTTATTGAATAATTTATAATTTATTTGATCTCTTGTACAAGTAGTAATATAGCTGTAGCAGAAAGAGTTTGTGTTTGTAACACCTTGTAATTCCAAATCTAGTGATTTACCTGTAATATCCATTTCTTGAGTAATACCTTACCGATCTCCACATTCCTTGTAGCTCATCTCAATCCTCTTATGGTTATTGTAATCCATAGGTCAGTACGTATTGAATAACATGCTAGAATGGATTGTATAAGTTGACCACTTTGATAAGAATTAGATAATAAGGTGCTTCAATAATTGTAAGAATAATGGACTGGAAGACAGTAGTTGGATTCACGGTGATTTTTCACGGGGTGGTATACGCCTGGAGGAGGGAATGGGTCCTTCGTATGGATACCAGGAAATTCAACAGTTGCCTCAATTCAATTGGTCAGCATGGGATAAGAAAGTACTTGAGGGCCTGGTTCCGAATCGGAACCTATGCCACCATCATCCTTGGATTCCCGTTTACTATATGGCTGTTCCTCCGGACTATATTTTATGCCATATTCCCCTCAATTGTAAGTTCCAACTGATTATTACTTACAAGTTAAAATAATTAACTGCTTTAGTTGAACCCGGAACCAATTGAATGTTGTTTACTACTCCTCGAGCTGTGCAGAATTGTTGCTGGAGAATTTTTTTCGAAAGCATGTGCACTGCACCATATGTGCTGTCATTATTTTGTCAATAATCGTCCAATACTTTACGGGAAGAGTGAGAGTGAGCCCTCTGAAAAACTACGAATTAATTAATTAACTTTGGCAATTTATTGTTATCTCAGGTTGCGGTTGCAGTGGCAGTAACGCCGGCATCCTTTCTTCCGACATTAGAAGACCACACATTGGAACTTCACCATGAACCACTGTCCCCATACCCAGACGCAGATATCATGACAAGCAGCGTGGACGCTGGAGATTCAACGTCATCCTCTGGGACCATGCCCGATAGTTATCTAGCAATTCAGCCGATTCTTCCCGGATGGAACCTTCCCATAAGCCATCTGCCCTATTATCTACTAGCCATCCTGATTTCCGTAGTTATCCATGAATTAGGCCATGCTATGGCCTCTGCCTCTCATAAAATCCCTATCCAGTCGGTCGGCGTGTCACTTTTTGGACCACTGATACCCGCGGCCCACGTGGAACTTAGTTCAGTCCAATTGAAGGAAAGTCCGCTTAAAAAGCAGTTGGACATTTTGACAGCTGGAGTCTGGATGAATATATATCTTGCTCTGATTACGTACTTAATAGTGCCTAAACTTATACCGGCTATTTTGTGGCCGACACATTCCATGGGCAATGGCCTTGTTGTCACCGGAGTTTGGCCAAATTTTGGCGTTGGAGGTAAGCCTAGAAATTAAATTATGGATTTTTTTCTAGATAATGTTCATAAAAAAATATTTAATTCTTCAGGTCCAGAGGGACTGGAGCGTGGCGATGTGATAACCGGAATAGAAAATTGTCCAGTGCAAGATTTGGATTCCTGGTATACTTGCCTTGAAAAAATCTGGGAATCTGAACCTGTAGGCTTCTGTGTAAACAATGACACCCTTCTCAAGTTTGCAAACAACTCTGAAGGTAAATTATAGTCAAGCGAGTTTAAAAAAAATTTTGCATTGAAACATCCAAAATAATTTGTGATTTTAATTGTAGGCTGCTGTGCTGTTGATGGGGACAACTCTCCCACGCATCTGTGCTTCCTTCAAATGAACTCAGGAGGGATGACCTTACACATAGACCCAAATCCAAACACTAGTTCTGATACTTCTGATACTGAAACTCTACCCCCACCACCAGGTCCAGAAAAACTAGTTTCAAACCACACGACGTACTGTCTCCCCGCAAAAGTCGTAGTGATCGACCCCAATAGTGAGGCAAATGAATCAGTTAGTGAAATTGACACGAAATTTCCGGAGGGCAAAAGTCGCTGTATCTCCCCCTCGTACTCATGCAGTAGCAGCAACAGTGAGGTAGTCTCTGAAGGAAAAGTTGTCGAGAATCACTGCTTTGTACCCCGACTAGCCCGTGATCTGGAGAGATTTCGAATCGTCCAAATTCATCGACGGCAGCATGAGAAAAGGAAATCTGTTTTATTCGTGGGGGTTGTAATGGATCTATATAATGGTTTGAGGACTACTGAGTTCGTTCCTCGAAGTTGGTTCTTCTCTCGTCTACTTGGATTCAGTAATTTTTGCAAGTTACCCGAAAAGTTAGAAACGGTGCTACTTCTCACGGCAGGATTATCAGCAGGCCTGGCTGTAGTGAATATGTTACCCATTTATGGACTTGATGGGTACCACATAGTTGATGCAATTGTGAGGTTTCATTTCGGCAAGAGGTGGGAGGGCCGCAAGATCTCTAGACTTGTACAGTTCATCTCATGGATCGCCCTCATCATCGCTTTTCTCACCGTGTTCTGCTCCTTGGCACAAGCCCTTTAGCCCAAAGAAAGACTGGACTTTTAAAATCTATCTAAAACAGATTCAAATCATCATATCAAAACAGATCATCAAACCATCATTATCTATTATTTTTTTTGGAGCCGTGAGGGATAGGTGCAATGAGTAAGAAGACAATGTGGAAAAGACCAAACTCGACAGTTCTGAACTTTGTGACTGTCCCAAACAGTTGAGGAATAAGTCATTGTTGTATGTACAATTAATTTTAAGTATTTAGTATTAATAGATTAATTCCGGCAGTGCATGAATGTAAGAATTTAATCCAGAGACTATATATTCTTGTAAAAACTCTTTTTATTACAAAGAAAGTTATAACTAATATATTTAATTTAATATTGTAAAAACAATAGTTAGCGAGATAAATCAGAGCTAAAAAAATGATTCCATTAAAATAAGCTGAGATCAGCTTTGATTTTTTGAGGAATGACTGACTTAACTCTCTCACTTTTTGACTTTAAGAAACTTGTATTCTAACACAAACTTATTAAACCCCTTATGTCTGTACAGTCTTAACTATAATCTGTCAATTTTTGCTGGCTATTATTGCTTAGTTGCATGTTTGAGAAGGTATGGACGTATGTGAGAAGTGGGCGGTTGTAATTTGTTCCATCACGAATGGAAACTACTCTTCCCTGTTGGTACAGACAATTTAACTATATTGTTTATGCTCAACATGATTATCTAAATTATTTCTACGAATTTAATATATTGCGACCAATTCATGTTGTCTATTGTAATCAGAAGAAAGAAAGAGGAAACCGAAACTACCAAATAAATGGTGCTTGTTATATGTTGCTATTAAAGAAAGATTTGCAAACTTTGACTCATTTATCGTTCACATCCTCTTTCATTTCGAAACATTGAAGAATAAGGTGATTACATGTTTTTTGATTTCAAACACACAAAGGATCCATTTCTCATCCCATCATATCTGTTTATTTGCATAATCTCCGAACTGACCTGGTGACATAATCATGGACTAAAGGATGGCAAATGCAAGCAATCGATTTTCCATAAACCTGCAGCTAGCTCCAGGGAGGTAGTAATACCTTTATCCGGAGCTCTTGTAAGGTTGTCACCCGGATGCATATATCGGGTTCCGGGGAAGTTGGGTATCTACTGCGTCATGCTTTCTTCCATCTGCTCCTTCCACAAAAGATAACAATTCCGAAATTCATTTCAAATTCGACAATATCAACTTTAAAACCAATTATTTGAAAATGTCGTACATGAATGTTTTGAAATACTCGGTCCAGCTCCCCCCGATGAATTGTCGGATTGAGCTGAACAGTAATGAAAACCAATCGTACACTTCGGGGGACTCACTAGCTGGGAAGTTATTTTTAAGCTGTGACAAAGATCTTTATTCATTCGGTTCGAAATTTAAATAGTTAAATATTATTATTATGAAAAATGTACTCCACTAAAAAATTTGAAACACTAATTACACAATTTTTCTCGTTTTTCTCGTTTTTTTAGGAATTAAAGTTGTATTGGAGGGAAAGGCTATAGTTAAGTTCAGCGAGCAGGGGACTCAAACAACTACTAAGACGCTTTTGGAGAAATTCGTTTATGTTTATGGGAAAGGTAAAGCTTTTTTTAGTACCATTGTTAAAAACAATAAAAGATAAATCGGTTGAATCTAACAGGAAAGCAAAAAATCTGCTTATCAAGTGGAGAACATATCTTTCCATTCATCCTTGACCTCCCCAACACGTCCTCTCTGCCTGGGTCATTTCGAAGTCCGTTCGGCTTCATCCTATACCAAGTAGTCGGGTACGTGGAACTAGAGTCTAATAAATTGGTCAAAAAGTCAGAAAAGACTATAACAATTGGGGGCTACCTGAATATCTCCCAAAATCCTAAGTTATCTTTGCCAATGTGTTATGAAAAAACGGAGAAGAGGAGTCGGAAGTCGATTCCACAATTTAAGTTCAACTTTCGAATCCCCCATTCCTTCTACATAGCTGGGGAAACGATCCCATTCGAATTGGAGGTGGATAATCCCTCTAGCTATGAAATTGCATCACTTGTGGTCTCATTCATCCAGAAGATCACGTACAGAATCAGAACAGGCCTATCTACAACAAAACACAAGGTAATTACCAGAATGGAAACTGGGAATATGGACAGCCCGGACGGAACTGTGTGGACAGAGGGGATTTATGTACCTGAAGGGACTCTGCCGAATCAGGAAGGAATTATTGAGATTATCTACACAATTAAAGTATAATTGAGCAACTACATAGTTTTTTCTAAAACAGATATGCAGTTCTTAAGATTAGTTGATGTATTCTATTCTAGATCGAAGTGAAAACCTCTGGATCCGAGTGTTCTCTAGGTGGAGAAGTGCCCATAACAATCGGCACCTCCCGAGATAGTCTTTCCACCCCTAAGAAAGTCAAGAGGTCAATCTCAATGAGGCCTATATGGACACGGGGCGAGAGGTCATCATCACCTGTGATAGGGTCAAGGACAGGAAGGACTTTGAATAGAGCAGCTTCTGGAAGATTGAGCCAACCCACTTTGCCCAATTACTCATTGATGTCGATAAGATCCCGAGCTGCGTCAGTTGATACTTGTAAGTTGGCAAAATAGTTCACCTCGGTCCAATTCATGAAATCGTTTCAAAAGGATTTTGTGCTAATTATCTGTCTTTTGTAGTGCCTCCAACTTTCGAGGATGATTTGAAAGAGGAGAAGCCTCCAGAAAAATAATTTTGAACAAGAAGCTAAAAAATAGTACTTGTTTAGATTTGTAATGAAGCTACACCTCCTTCCCAATAATTTTCGAGGGTCCCAGCTATAAACCAAAAAACGAAATGGATAGTAAATATTGTATAAAATTCCCTGTACCTGCATTCGAAATACTCATATATATGTGTCATATTTTTGACCCCGTCCTAACTTCCCATGCAATAATGTAATTTGCAATGTTCAAATTGACCTATTGCTACCCTGTGATATAATAAGGCCACATTCATATTAAAAAGTTGATCCAAAATCTAAATCCACTGACTAAATTTACCACCAAGCCGGGAGAGGTGGAGGGGGCGGGGGGAAAGCTACCTTATTGCCACTTAAGTTAACTTTTCCCAGTCTCAAATGTTTAAGAATATATTTTTTCTGAAAGATTTGACTTAAACCACCCACCTACAGACAATCATCAAGATGTGAGTAATACCAATGATAAAAATATGCTGTATCCGTCTCAAAATATAAATTTTGATGCAATTCAGAAATTTGTAATGGTGGAAGGTGCAATATTTTGTTATTCAGTAGTAGATGTGCATCATCGAATTGTAACATGTATGGAAATCACAGGTAATGACCGTCTAGTATCAAAATGAATAACCTTGTACCTACCTCTCAATGTTGAAAAATGAATACGATGAGTAATAAACCAATTAACTGTCTTGATTACTTGTACTTCAAAAATATTAACCCAAAATTATTAATCAATTAATCGTTCGTTCGACATTTAGTAAACGTAAATGTTAAAAAAAGTATCCAAAGATCAAAGCAGCGACGGTTGTCTGACGTCAACCCAAATCCAATGATAATAAAAGAAAAATACATTTTTATCTAAATCTTCTTATAGCATCACTTTTGACTAATTTTCCCTATTAAATTGTGTGATCACAACGACTCCCGACACCTACAAATGCGGTTAACCCTTCACTTGACAATTGTAAGGCAATTCAACGAAAGTTCCAGTATATTCAGTTTACATAGTCGAAATACTTACTGAGATTTTTAATAACGTTGTTCAAATTCCGTGAATCCAGATTCAAATTAACTAACATTTAAAAAAAAAATATATTTGAGACTAATTGGTCAGAGCGATTAATTTAATTTATTATCGTTGGATTGCCCATTATTACGATACGAAGTCTTAACCATGAACCGATTTTAGAATCAAATCGTACGATTACAGTTAGTTGATTCGAGTATAAAGGATCATGGAAAACAATCAGATTCTTCCAAAACATTTACAAATCTCCAGTTGACCATCATGGCAGGTCGTCGTTACGCAACCGGTTATTTTGCAGCCGTACTGGTCCTTCTCATGTTGGATTCTTTCCAATGTCGAATTTTAAGATATAATTTCGACATCAGAATCATGAGCGGTTCCCCAGACGGAGTTCATAAGAATAACATTCTAAGTATCAACGGTCGATTTCCTGGTCCGACTATCGAGGCTGAGGTCGGAGATATTATTGAAGTGGATGTTATCAACAATATTCAAGATGGTCAGAACACAACAATACATTGGCACGGAATTCACATGCGAGGAACCCCTTTCGAGGATGGTCCAAGTTTAATATGTCAATGTCCAATACGGTCAGGGTACCGACAGAGGTACACTTTCATCGTGGATGTTCCTGGGACTTACTGGTTCGTCTACTCATTCAATTAACTTTTAATTCTTGGATAAAACACAAGCTGAATCATTTCGGTTTTTTCTAGGTATCATTCACACGTCAACAGTCAATACACTGAAGGACTCTGGGGTCTTCTGATTGTCCGAAACCTTCCAGAAGTGTACCAATCCTATTACGAAGATGAGATCATCATCACCCTCAACGACTGGTATCATCACTCCGCCCACGACAATGAAAAGTGGTTCATGCGGCCTGAGAGCAGAGGTGCTCCACCTTACATGGACTCCATCCTCCTAAATGGTTGCGGTCGATACCCTTGCCAAAATGCCGAGGCCAAAGGGCTCTATTGCAATTACGCGAGTCAAAAAAGACCGGTGTTCAAAGTCATCCCTGGGAAGACCTACCGCCTCCGCCTGATCAACACAAGTGCTTGGGCTGCATTCAATTTCACAATCGATGGCCATAGACTCGAAGCCATTGAATCCGATGGGGTGGACACAGCTTCGATTGTCGCGGCCGATGCTGTCTTTATCGGGGCAGGTCAGCGGTATTCCCTCCTCCTCCGGACTCAAGGGCCATCCTCTTCAAGGTTTCTCATTCGAGCCAACTTGAGAACCGAATTTTTATTCATTTATCCAAATGAAAACATAAACCCCTACCCAGAAGCTGTATTAGGTGAAGTCACAGGGGTGTTGGAATATGACGCTCAAGGTAAATAACAGATTATAAATAATTCTCCAAATAAATTTCTAACCCTTTTTAAATGTATTTTAAAATCTACTATGCAGCTCAAGTCCCAGTTGCACACAACGTTTACGAGAGGTTTGATCACTATCAAACGATACCACCTCCGGCAGCTACAAATCTGCAATTCTTGGACGAAAATATGCTTCGACCTTATGACAGAATCCCAGCACCGGCTCCAGTTGATCAAGAATTCACTTTCGAAATCACCTTTTCATCAGACTATGATGGAATACGACGAGGCGCTTTCAATAACACTCCCTTCATCCTCCCTCAAGGGAAGCCTTTGCTCCTGAAAATGCTCAATAACGAGCCTCTCCCACTCTTGTCTTTCCCCCATTATATTAATCATATGAATGTTATTCAATTAATTGTGAACAACCCCTTCGGGGGGCCACACCCTTTGCATTTACATGGTCATCATTTCTGGGTCGTTGGGCAAGGGCAGGCTGGGGAAGGGAATTATAATCCTTATGTTCATTTTTTGAACGTCTTTAGAGGAAAGAGGGACACTGTCATGGTCAAAGAAAGGTCGTGGATTGCCCTTCGGTTCATTGCCGACAATCCAGGCGTTTGGACTTTTCACTGTCACATCGATTGGCATAATCTTTCAGGGATGGCCTTGACGTTTGTTGAAGCGGCTGATGTAGCGAGACAAACTCTAAGCGTACCTTATAAAGCCAGGGAGGTATGCCAGCAACAAGGGATTATAATTTGATGTGATTACGAACTTGCTGCACTTGTTGTAAATAAAACCTTTTGATGATGATTCAAAAAAAAAGTAAACCATGATCATTCCTAACATTCTAAATGTATATCTAATTAAATATATACATATATCTAAACGAAGTATTTTGTGTAACATTTTTTGGATCTAAGCTGGCAGGATCATGAGTGCATTAAATCAGCTCTCATCGAAATATCAGTGCGTCATTGTCGGCTTATTAGTTGTAAATTATTTCACTTGAAAATCAGTTCAATAATTCAGAGAATTCCAATTCGGAACGAAAAAGCATTTTTTATGTTCATAAACAGCATAAACTTTAAAGAGGAGCTTATGTGCATGTATCGATTAAGATTTTGTGTTGCAAACTTGTTTACGTTAATTTCCAATAGCTTATTATATCTCATTAACGGATTAGACAAAGAACTTTTATCAGTTCAAATTACAATTAATTGAAATACTTTAGCAAATTATTAACAATCAACTTCGTCAAGCTTTATGACAGCTAATCCCAATATCTTGGGCGCACCTCAAAAAGCGGTAAACAAGGAAAACCCCCTTCAAGTGTCATATTGATTTCGGTCTCAGTCGCTGTTTTGTGGTATTAATTACCCTCATAAAACTGTTTTTAACATTTTATCCGAAATTGAAGTTTATTTTTATCAATAGTTCAGTCTAATGAAAAGTGATTCTAAAAATTGTCATTCAAGTGTCGGTGGTTGGTCAAATAAATCTTTATAAAATAGATTAATAGTCAAAGAGTAATAAACTCAGTTGGATATTCAATTTAATCCCCGCGGAGGATAATTATCCCAGTATAAAATTTAGTTCGTTTTAGCCACATTTTATTCCTATAAAAGCCCAATCTCAGTAACTTTATGAACATTACTGATTTGGCCTTTGCCACAACCACCTCTAACAGTTCTCTTAACTCAAATCGAAAATGAAGCTCATTGCAGTTTTTTGTTTAATTTGTGTCTGCGTTTTGCAAACTTCGTTTGCAAAATCAGAAGGTCCAGCGTTCGAAGCGAATGGTACGTCTTGATTTAAAAAAAATCGTTTTATGAATTTTATTCTATAAAATCTTGAGTATTAATTTTTGAAAGTTTCTATTCCTACTAGGATTGATATTCCTTGGAAATACGAGTGATTATTCTTCAAAGCGGTCATCAAGAGCAATTTCTTTGTGGTTGGATTCAACCAAAGTAAGGCTTACCCAATTTTTTTTTCGAATGATAGGCTTAATAAGTAGAAATACATTTGGAAAATATCAATACGTGGGCATCACGTTTAATAGATTTAAATGATTTTCCTGGTATTATTTTATAATGAGCCTGTTGGCCTGTTTACTTGATCATACATTTTATTTTATTTTAGAGAGACCAATATTCGGCGATTCAGAGATGTAAAATGATGGGTGGAAGCCTTCTGGCTATTTACAATCCACTTCAAGACCAAGATGTCCGTCAATTGATAGCTCCGCATACGATTCGTAAGCAAAGAGCAAAGCAAAGCTTCCAAAGTCCAATGAACAAGAGGGTATTTCATAATTTAAGGCGTTCTGAATTTATTTTCAGTTGGCTCTTTCTGGACTTCCGGACTTTATGACACTGTCACAAGGAACTACATCTGGGATACTCTTAGCATGCAGGTGGGCTATACAAACTTTAGAACTGTCAATTGCCAAGTTAATTCTGGTGGAATGGGCATCATTGTTAATGGTGTGAACTCCCAATACGGCTGGTGTTCTGCTTTCACAATTACAGAACTCCCATACATTTGTAGTGCATAGATTCTAAAACATCTTGTAAGCTCATCAAATGAAATAAAGTTTTGAAATGGACAAACTATTTTTTCGAAATACATTTACTCAATATAGTCCAGAGTTTAAATTTTAAAAGTTTTAAACCACAATTTAGACTAGATGAAATGTGCGTGACGCTCACACACAGTGAAGTCAGTTTCACTACCCTGCGATGCGAATTTAAAATTATTTATTAGTTCGGAAAGTTTAAATCAACGATTCATTAATTTGCTGACAACGGTGACATATATGTAGCACTTATTTAGGTTATTCAAATGAGGTTTATGGTTCACGTCCATCAACAGCAACAACAGGAGATTCAGAAAATCTTTTATATTAAATGACAAATCTAAAAAAAATCTACAATCTGTTATGCTATGTTTCTGTGCATGAAAAAAATACAACTAATTTGCAGATCTTAAGATCATTGTTTTTTTCACTCTTTGTCTCATAAGCTGACATTTTTTGGTGACCAAGATTAAGTTTTTCTGCTTGAGTTGCACGGAAAGTTTGTAATGCATGGTGGTTAGTTAGCTAGTCCTAGTTCCTCAATCGGGATAAGCCTCAATGTACTCAAATTTTTTCCTCTTCATTTTATACGGTATTTACTTGATATTTTTTGAAGAATCATTCATAATCCACTCTAAACTGACAGAGGAAAAGCTATTTTGCTGAATTGTTCTCCATACTTATTAATTGTTACTTAACTCATGTGTAAAACTTAAATCTGACAATAATTTGAGCAAACCGATTATTTTAAACTATGAGATTTGTAATTTTTAAATTGTTTGCAATTGTCACAACACTTCGTCAAGTTGCATTGGTGTCCCATCCAGTTCAAACACAGGAAGGTTTGATATATTTCTGGCTTCATTTTTCAATATCTCCAATTCATTGTCCACATTTAAGTAAAATATCCCATTTTGAAACTTTTAGAAGAATTCTGTTACATCCCAGAGGATATAGACTGTGGTAAACAATTGATAAGATTACCAACCCTTATGCTCTATTTTAAAATCATTGTTAGAAACTTTATTTTGATTTTGTAAGGTCCGAGGGTGTGGTCAGGGCAATGTCTGTCTGGCAATAGACAATCGCCGATCGATATTAATTACGAACGATCCATAGTTTATTCCCACAAATCATATCTGAAATTCAATGTACCTTATTTTACAAGCCGTTCCAACTTTTTCGCTTCCAATACCGGACATTCCTGTGAGTTTAAAAATATTTAAATCTAACTCTCAGGTTAAACGAGTAGTTGAACTAAATAAAATTTAGTTTAAACAAAAAATTTAGTTCGGGTTCAGTTTTCAAATTCAGAAGATCCAACCCCAAATGAATTGGATCCAACGGTATCGGGCGGAGGGTTGGACGGACTATACCGCTTTGCCCAACTCCATTTCCACTGGGGTCAAAGTGACAGTGAGGGTTCTGAGCATACAGTAATGGGTCAGAGGTGAGTCCATGTTTTTTTGCTATTTATATCGTAGAGTACAGGCAAATGTGGCTAAACAACGCTCTTTTGAATAGATATCCTATGGAATTACACATAGTGCATTACAAATACAGATATCAAAGTTTCGCTGCTGCAATGGATTCAGGGGATCCTGAGGCTGTGGCCGTTTTTGCGGTTTTGTTTCAGGTTGGTAGCATTTGAAGTTTTACAGCTTTTCGTAGCAAATAAGATTTCAAACTTCTTTAGCTCGGAGATCACAATCCAGGATTAGAGCCAATTGTTCGGGCAGCCCTGTCCCCTGAATCTTTGGAGTCCGAAATGGGCTTTGTAAACTATAGGCTTAGTCTAAATGTGAAAAGTTTATTACCACAAAGAATGGATTTCATTCGATATTTGGGATCTTTGACTACACCTCCTTGCACGCAATCTGTTGTTTGGACTGTTTTCGTCCACCCTTTGTCAATTTCAAGGCGACAGGTATAACTAAATACTTTTGGATCTATAATTAATTAAAACTATTTACACCAATTTGTTCTTCTTAAGCTTAAGGTGTTCAGACAGCTTCGTAACGATGAAGACGACAGATATTACAACTTCAGACTAACTCAACCAATAAATGGAAGAAAGTTGATTTTCTATAAAGCTGCAGAGGAGTCAGAAACTTTAGTTACTCACCACTTTTCGAAATTCCATAAGCTTTGTTTGGTAATATGGACAGTCTATAGGCACATTAGAAATGTTATTTTATTCAATTTGAACAAACCCCTATTCCTATATGACGTAGGAACTATTTATCCAAACTTTTAACGCAGTGTGTAACGTTTCAAAAGAAATGCCTCATAAAATAGAGCTTTTAGTTTCAAAGACATCTGAGAGATAAAAATGTTTTCTTTGTCGGACTTTTTATTTTATTGAGTGTAGCAAGTCTGTTTTATTGAAGTAATTTATACTCAGGAATTAAATACTAAGAAAACAAACATAGAGATTGCAATTGGTTAAATAGTATGACTCAATTAAGGTCATTGTAAGATAAATTAGAAGAATTAAATTGGTAGTACAAATGTGCTAACTTATTAGGTAATTAAGGACAGAATTTCCTTTACGATCCTGGCTTGCCTTGAGCCTGTATCATCTTCTGAAGTTGCTGTTCCATCGTAGAAATGACTTCCCGTAGACTTCCCATTTCCGTCTTGTGTGATTGAATCAGGTCACTATTTCGCTTCCTGTCCAAATCCAGTAATAATGCAATTTTAGATTTAATACCTCAGGCTTGGGAAGTTCAACTACTAAAAATTAAATTAAATGCGTACAATTCACTCTGGATGTAGTCCATCCGCCTGTCCACATTGCTTCTTGCTTCACTCAGGGTCTGAGGCACGAGAACATCTCCAAGGAGCTTAAACACCCGGGAGTCATCTTTACAGAAGCCGAGTTCATCCTTGACCATCTGATTTTCATTCAACTGGGTGTCCAACTGACCATGGAGTCGAACGAACTTGTCGTACTCTATACGTATTATTAAAGGTTTAATTAATAAAAATCAGATATGCCCAGAGTTTTCTGAAATGTTTTCTTGTACTTGTTATAGCTAAAAATGTATCAAAAATACCTTACTTTTCTGTACTTTTGTGAATTTTTCTACTTCGAACTGAAACTTGCCCTGAAGGGCTTCCATTTCCTTGTTTTGACCTCCAGACTCCATTGTTATCTTGCTCAGTAGTTTATTGATGTGAAAAACCTAATTTTATTCAGATTAGTTACAAGAATAATAATCGGGTTTTAGTCCGATTTTTAGAAGAATTCAAGCCGCACGATGACCACAAGTGATTCAATTTAAGCCCGCCTTGAGCTTTTACAATGGCTCAGTATTTAGCCTCTCATTCGGGTACTCCCTTTTTTTCCCGGAATGAATGTATTTTGAGGTAGCGTTTCGTTTCTCCATTTACTTTTAAATTTAAATTACTAATGAAACAAAAGCATTTAGGTATTTTCCGTATTTCTGCTGCAGTCCTTAATCAAAGCATCTAAATAAGTTTCGAGCATTTTCGATCTTAAACTATCCTCGGCCCTTACAGACCTCGCGCTAGGACTGACCGGGAGTCATGACCAACTTCTTGGGTTATGGGATCATGAATATGAGAAAGATTACTTGACAACAATTGCATGGCAACTGATGGAAAGCTGTCAATCTCTGAATCTGACTTTCAGCTCTCAATACATTTCCCATTACTTCAAATGACCAGCGTTTTAAAATCATATACCGTAATTGTGTATTTTTTTGTAAAAAAGCAGATAACCTATATAGAAAGAAGGTACACCCCACACAGGTTTTCAAATGTTGAAGACACATTGTTTTACACTGACAATTTTACAAATTTATGTTTTTCAGTAGATATGGATCAATCATACCCAGTCGACACGAATAAGATGGCTCCAACTCGAGTAAAGAAAAGAACAGCTCATGAGAAGAAGTCTCGAATGTCTGGAAAGAACACGATCAAACCTTACATCAGCTCATCCTTAGGAGATATGTGTCGCCACATGATCCGACTGGCCTGTACCGAGAACACCCTTGGAATGACCGAACCCCCACCACCGGAGTTTTACGACTACTGGCATAAGTTCTCAATCTCCGAAGAAAATTTACCCACGGACTATGTCGATCTTAAAAAGGTCTCAATCCCCAGACTAAAAATGAACACAAGTAGCTTTGACTTCTTCGGAAAGATGGCCGCGATTAACTCAACTCAGCAATTCCAATCAGATGATCGAAATCACAACGAACACAGCTTAGCCCCTGCACTTTCTGACCTCTGGAAAGATGTAAGGATCTCTATGTCTACTGAGAGTTTTATTTCATCATCAACCAAGGTGTCGGAACCACATGGAAACGTTCCATTGGAAGCGGGCTGGAGTGACCAGGAGGAGGATGAGTTGAGCGACTCTGAAAATGACGTGGGATCGGATTCCAGCTTTTTCAAGGGTAATGTGGTGGAAGGAACGCACACTTCCAGTCATGCTGGTGGAGGTAGTAAGCGCCAGGTCGGTAACGATCGTAAACATATTCCAGGATATAAATGTCATTTACAGTCATGCCAATTTTACGGATTTTACCAGATGGGAGACAAGGGCTCTCGTCATGGAACAATAAATAGCGCCGTGAGTTATCAAAGCAAGTCTACTAGGCAGGCAAAGGAGTTGGGAGCCATAGCAGTTTCTGTCTTGCAAATGGAACTCGAGGAACAAAGAGTGGCAATGGAAAACGCACTAAAGCCTCCAAAGGATCGAGACATAATTGATCATTTTATGGATGACTTGGATGACTCCTTCCTAGCCGATGCCGTCAGTTATGGCCTCCTCCCAGATGCAGCTTTCAATCCAGATTTCGACTACTTTAACGAAGATCCTATTTACAGGTGTAGCTTGAAGCCCCAAAGCAAAGTATTTAATCGTTCATAAATGATACCTACGTATTTTTCGTTTCTGCAGAGAACTAGAAAAGGAAAGAGAACGTTTAGAAGCGGAGGCTGCACTACTTCTTCAAGGAAAGGATCTCAAAGAGATTAAACCGGATACTAAGAAACCTGGAGAGAAGAAAAAAAAGCTGCCAGGTGAAGTGTCAGAGTTGAGTCTTAATTCCAGCGAATACGATTCAGATGAAAGTGAAATCCCAGAACAGACGTCGGTCCAAGAACCTAGTTTGGTCTCCCAGAAGTCGGTTTTAAACTATGAGACTTGCCTTCAGAGGCAGCGCAACCGAATAGAAGACAATTTGAGGGAGGCTGTGAGGTGCCGAAGTCCTATGGGGTCGTACAAAGTTCCTAAAGGGGGACTGCCTCTAGCTAGAACTTGTAAAATACACATAGTCATCTTTAAGAGTTTTGACCTTAATTTAGCTAAAGCCTTTGAACTAATATCGGATTTTTCTAAAACCAGTTGGATTCAAGACTCCTGGCCCAGCTGCGTATAAGCCTAAACTAAATGCGGTGAAGCCCAATCCAGTTGGAGTTTTCTTTGCCAAACGATGGAACAAAAGCATTTGTAAGGGATTTATCCGTCGGAATTTCAAATACCTTTAATATATTCATATTTTTCAATCTGTTCATTATTTTAAGACGAGACACCTGGACCCGGACCCGCGGCTTATGTCCCTACTTGCAAATGTACTGCTACAATGTTAAATCTGCATGAAGCTCCGAGGTGATTTAACCTGATTTAGTAATTTATTCTGTGGATACTGATCTCTCAAGGACTAAGAACACAATAATTATCTAGATTTCAGAAAAGTGAATCTGTTGGTCCGGGACCTGCACAATACAATGTGTCCGAGTATTGTGGAACATCCAAGGGAAAGCCCCGTGCACTTATTTTGTCTCGGTAATAGTTTATTTTTAAACTTTAATTATGCATCCCGACATTTCAGAAAGAAATATAAACTTTTATTGGCCAAAGTCGTCCAGCAAGGAAAATCGGATACGACACTTCAAGATTCACTAATGTGTATGGAATATCTCGTTTTGGGAAGCACTGCCCTCCTAAGGCGCTCATCATCAGTAGACATTATCCTAAGGACAAATCCGAACCTGGTCCAGGATCTCATGATCCATATTTAGCTGCTGACACGTATGTTGATCAAGTTATCAAATATCCTCTATTTCTAGATAATAAACTGAGTTTAAAAGTTAAAAGTCATATTTGCTTTTAGGAGAACTGGCATCACATTAAAATCCCGAATCCCTTTGGGTGAGCTGGAAGAGAGTCCAGGATTTGTAATGCTACCCGGATTCATTGGTGAGGGATCCGGGGTTCCTTTAGGCATTCGTAAATTCAAGATTCAGTGTGCTGATAGTCCTGGACCGATTTATAAGTAAGTTGGCGTCAACAATCAAAGCAATGTACAAAAAAATTCATCGATGAATATTCTAACTTGAAGTCCAGCACCGCCACCAAAGAAACCAGTTTCCATAACTTTCCGGCCATTCCCTATGTCCGGTCGAGAGGGTGAGCCATCTCCTTTGGAGTACGGAAACAAGCCTGGGGAAATGGCTGTAAAATGGGTACTCCCTAAAGCCCCTGTGGCAGTTATGTGCGGAAGTCACGATATCAACTACATGGTCGGCAAAATTCCCGGACCAAACAAGTAAGTTATTACAAAGCTTAACAAATTCGCTTTCATAAAAATCCTGGAAGCTTGAATGCATTTTTCGGACATATTTAGGTACAAAATTAGAGATTGTAATTGCAAAGAAGGAATCAAGATGAAAGGGCGATGGACAACAAAACTGGAAATCCTGCCAGGCCCTTCGGATTACAAAGTTGGCTCTAGTCACCTCCCTCTGCCCCCACGAGCGGTGTTCCAACACAAATGGAAGGAGCAGCCATGTAATTCCTGAATTTAAGCTAATTTCAGTGGACTAATTCGTTTAAATCATTTTATTTTACAAATGTTTAGTAAAATCAGCATCATCACCTGGAATCAAATACGACCCCAAGAACCCAAATCATACGGTTAAAGGAGGACTCATGGCCCCAAGGTGGCCTGACAAGAAGGACACGGAGGACAAGGGCCCCCAATTTCTGAACCTTTTTGGATTCACATCCAAAGGGAAGTATTCTAAAATTCCGATCACCTTGAAATCACGTCACACTCCCTTTCTCTATTCTCATGTCTCAGAGCATCCGGAAATTCCGAAAAGGAATACTTGCGGTATCGAGTTATTGGATTATTCTCAGAAAAAATTCTCAAAATGTTGACTCCTAAGCTGCTTAAAAATTAAAAACTATGCACAGTATAAGGACGTGAGCTGAAATAGTCTGGCATAGTTGCTCATTTATTAATTTTCTATTTTAATTTAGACTTTTCTGAAGAAAGTTGAAAACGAATTGATTTCGTAAGGAAGATATTGAACAAAAAATTGAGCCCAGCCTCTTAATCTTAAAGCATCTTGTTGAGTTTAATAACAAAATCGTCCGCAGTTTGTTGTTCCCTTTTATAAACTCCCAAGACTCCTTCGGCCAAATCATACAGCTCTCGGATCTTATTCTAAAAAGTAGAAATGTATTCAGAAATTGTCATGAAGCTTCTAATAATAATAATTTCAATAGTTGTTTATTCGCTAAAGTTATACCCCTTCGTCTTGGAAGACCATATCCACCAGATGAGATCGAAACGGTTCCCATTCAGATATCAGGTCTTGGGTGGGAGGTAAGCCATATTTCTGCTGCATATCAGAAAGGGAAGCTGTTTCGACTTCACTTTGCCTGGTCGACTTGGTGCGATATGGATGACCTTCATTTTGAAGTTCTTGTTGAGTCTTAGAAGCAGACATTTTCTGACTCTTGGAAGTGGACATTTTCTGGCTCTTGGAAGTGGACATTTTGTGACTCTTGGAAGTGGACAATTTCTGACTCTTGGAAGTGGACATTTTCTGACTCTTTGAAGAAGACATTTGCATCGTCTTAGATTGGGACGCTTGCATTGTTTTGGAAGGAGGCGCTTGCATTGTCTTTGAAGGAGTTGCTTGCATTGTTTTAGAAGGAGTCGCTTGCATTGTTTTAGAAGGAGGCGCTTGCATTGTCTTGGAAGGAGACGCTTGAATTGTCTTGGAAGGAGAGGCTTGCGTTGTCTTGGAAGGGGACACTTGCATTGTCTTTGAAGGAGACGCTTCCATTGTCTTGGACGGAGGCGCTTGCATTGTCTTGGACGGAGACGCTTCCATTGTTTTGGAAGGAGACGCTTGCATTGTCTTGGATGGAGGTGCTTGCATTGTCTTGGAAGGAGGTGCTTGCATTGTCTTGGAAGGAGACGGTTGCCGTGACTTGGAAGGAGACCCTTGCCTTGATTTGGAAGTGGGTACTTTTAAATATATCTCCCCTTGACCTTCACCCTCGTATTCATCCTTGAAACTTTGATTTTGAGAAGGAGATCCCGGAATATCTCCCATTAGTTCGGCATACAATTCGGCACGAGAACCCAGGTCGGATAGTTCTGGAATATTGAATTAAATAATAATTCCATGAATATTAAGGAAAGGCAATATGGTTGCAACATTTTTCGAAAGATAGTTTTACCTTCCTGTCGAAGACTTATATGACCTGGATAGTTCATGAATTCCCGACCGCTGTTATCATTTCGGAATGGATCGACAGGGGTAATCGGAGGGAGTCTATTGCTTGGGGTGAGGGTTATATTAGTGTCCATTTTGGAAAGTCGATTCAGAATCCGATTGACTCTAAGAACAAAGATACACTTTGTAAATTAGTAGCAAGGTACTTTATGATAGTGTCAACTATGACGGCCTGTTGTTTGCACCTAAATACCGGATGGAAATACAAATCCTGCATATCCGGGCCCGGCTCCATTAATCCATCAATAGCCAACTGCCGATATCGATTCCTCTCGGCCTTGATTCGTCCAAGTCTTCGTTTAGTCCAAGCCATTCTTTCCTGTTCTTCAAGACGCTCTAGGAGTGTGGCCATGTACTTTGAATCCGTTATCCGAACCCGGTCAGATCCCATGAGACGCTCCAAGCGTACGACAACTCTACCGGGTCCATCCGCTCTGCCAACGTAGGATTCAAATAATAAGCTACAGAGTGGAAGTTATTTTAATGGATCGATTGTAACCTACGGGAACTCTAATTCTTTCTGGTAGGACTCGATGGGTGGGAGTTTGACCCTGACCTTGTTGTGGTTCCTTGCCCGAATTCTTCGAGGCTTCATCATCTTTGGCTTCCCCGATTCATCAACAATAGCGTCCCCTCCGGGTCCTCCGGATAGACCCTTTTTAGAGCTATGGACTGGAGACTCCATTTTTACTTTTAATTTTTCTAGTTTTATTCAGGTAGTTTTCAAAGAATGCTACTGGATTTAGTTTATAATAGTGAGGAACAGAATAACAATCAACTACAAAAAGCGCCTATTGGATTGTGATAAATTGATAGTAATTTAATTGATTTATTGTTTTATTTTAAATTCAAACTGTCTCCAACAGAAACGAGAAAAGGCGGAAAGGGGAAATAATATTTATGATTGACTTTTCTTGTAACATGACTTTATTAAAATATAACAATTAAATGAAAATTAATTAATCATTGTCTTTGGAAATGGGCCATTGAGAAAGGTAAAACCTTTGTAGTTTGTATTTGAACCATTGCCAACAAGCTCCTTCTTCGTCTGGACCTTGGTCGAATGGATCCTCATCTATTCCCAAACTCCGGTACTTTTGAGAGATCGTCAGATCTGGGGAGTTGAGAATTTTTTCAACGTTTCTTAGCTCGACAAAATCTGCTTCTTCTAATTTGTCAACGACTATCGACGGTGGGGGCACATCAAACTCTCCTCCTTCATTTTTGAATTCTCTAGCACCTCCTTTCTCAGAATGGACGCTAGTGTTTCCAAAGCGCATTTCCTTCAAGTGTTTCCTAAGTTTTGAGCAGAATTTAATTCATTGATTAGAAACATAATTAGTTAGTCGGCACATGTTAAATTTTAGACAGACTTACCTCACCTTTCTCCGTTCATATTCAACTAATACTTTGTCGTTTAAACTAACATAGCCAAACTTGTGAGGATTGAATTTATCCGCAAAGTTCCGATCCCCTTGGCCTTGTCTAAGTTGACTCGGAGGGATTGCAGAAGTTCTGCATTTCGATTTCGGCTTTTCCAAAGGATTTGCAGCTTCCTGTTCTCCTTCAGTCTCTGATTTTTTATGAATAATTAATTTTGATAGTAAAATTACAATATTTAAAGATTACATTAATATTCAATTTACAAACTTAAAATATAAAATTACAAACCCCATTCTGAAGAATCGCTGAGTTTTGTTTCCTTCTTTGGGCTTTGTTTACAGTCTTTTCTCGTTTTCAAATAATTGGACCCTCTATTGTTAAGAAACGAAGCTTTTCTTGGAGTTGGAATTTCATCCCCATCACCAGTCCCCCTGATTTCATCTTCTGGCTCTGATGATGAGCTGTCTGAGCTTCCATAGTTTGTTACCGTGATTGTGGGGATGTCTTGCAAGGGCTTTTGTTGAACGCATTTTCCAGATTTTAAAAAATTCCACATTTTTGAAACTCTGTATCAAGATTAATGGACACTTATTCATAGTTAATTAAAGCTAATTTATTAAAAATTAATTTAGTTAAACCTTTCGATTTGTCGTAACCTATTAAAGCAAGCGTTGTCTAGGAATTTTGCGTCTGTATAGTCTCTCGAAATTATAGATTTCTGACAAGATTTTTTCCCACGGTTGATGAATTTCGTTTCTATAGATGCGATTCTATATCGGAAGGCTGTCAGTGTTTGATCAATGAATGCCGTACAAAGGGAACCAAGGGAAACCCGACTGAATGCTCCTGCTGATCTTATTTTCAGAATTTTTCCCTTGGTCGCCGTATTTATTGTGAGTAAATAATTGAGTTTCAGATTTGTATTTAAAATATAACTCCACTCGAGGTCAGCATAATGAAAGATCAGGGATCATCAACAAACTCTGAATCTCAAGAGCCACGGAAAAAAATTCCCTTACTGAGAAAATTCGACCTTCCAGTTCATCATCTGGATTTCGGCTACGTAGGAAAGTGTTCAGATGTTCGAGAAATAGAACGAATTTTGAAAGTCCTAAGGTTTTTACTACGCTTGTCTCAAACTTTTAAAGCAGTATTTAGCATATGAAATTTTATGTATCAGATCTGGCGAAGAAGGTCATTATCCCGAATTGCTATTATTTGTCGAAGATCGACTCAAGACGCTGGATCCGAATAGCCGATGTCTTCGTGTGGAAGTCCCAGTTTTAAAATCCGAGTATCTGGACAAATCGGAGAGGGATGAGATCCAGAATGACCTTTTGGTAAATTTTGTAAATAATAACCAGCATGAATATATTTAAAGAATTTCTAGGTCACAACTCAAATTCACAACACGAACGCTATGAGCTGCATTAATAGTTTTAATGCAGTCAGCAGTGTGCAGTGGCATGTAATGATAAAAAAATACTTTTATTCAGGAGTGGATCGGAAGTTTCGAAAACAATAGTTTGAATGACTCTATCTCTGTTAAAAAGATCTTCACAGATATGGGTGATGGAGATGGAGAAGTACCAATTCGAGGCCATGAGATTTTAACAACGGTTTGTCCAGCAATTTAATCAATGACAGTCACGAAGGCTCATCATAAATTACAGATCATTGACTTAATTCAATGGATATTTCTATAGGCTAAGAGCTCAGAGGATGATAATTTTGTGAAGACACCTAATTCTAATCGGATAAAGTCGTGGGAGTATGATAAATGGGATAAGCTGGACGTTGAAGCTGAGTTGACAAAATTGGAAGTCACCGATATGCAGATCAACGAATGGGAGAAATTCCAAAAGCCCAAAATCCAAGCAGAGCAGAAAAATGTGGAAAGATGCATGAAAAATGAGGACAAGCTCTTTGGTCATAATGAAAAAAGTTGTTTGGATAGTCACTCTAAGCTTCCTCAGAAACCGAAAAGTTCTTTGGGTAAGCACACAGCGATTACTCAGAAACCGAAAATGTCTTCAGATAAGCCCTCGTTTATTGAGGAACTGCCAGTTGATGGGGACAAAGGGTCATCCAAGAGTCACACAGGGCTAAAGGAAATGAAACCTAAGCGGAGGATTAAAATTCAAATTGAAGATGTCAATATGGGCTATTAAGGGATATTTTACGTTTTTTCGCGATATTTAAAATTGAAATAAAGATTTTGATCCCTCACACACACTTGGGATAAATGAGGTCATCGAATTTTAAATGGCCCATTGCATTCCTTACCTTGCAAGAACCTCAATTGACAATCGAGCTAATGACAAGCTACACTCCTTTATGACATGCCCATATCCCGTCTTTGACCTAATAATCTAGAAAAGGTGTTGTATTGTTGTCCAGAACCCCGTAATTAATCGTCCAGGTACTCCATGGCCAATGTTTCATAGTAATTTCCCACGAACTAATAACTCCTTGAGAAGAATGACAGGTAGGCTGTGGCACATTTCCTTACAAACTCTACGGAAGCTCTAAATGACTTTACTATGTAGGGCCACAATAATCCCCCTCTCACCTCAAATACTCAAGTCATTAGTCACAGTCATAAGTTGGATGAATAGGATCAAAAGGGTTGCAAAGCTAGGGGGCAATCATAAATTGCACGATTGCCTCTCGGGCAGGTCAGGTCAGAGATTGTAGAGTTAACTGGACGAGACTTTAAGGCATCGTACCATCGAAATGATATGTCTTGACTGCATTTTTGTAAACCCCTTTGACAGTTTAAATCAAATAAGCTTGCTACTTATAACAACTTATAAGGATAACTCAGGGGAAAATCGGTAAGACCTAAATTCTGGTAATTTATGAATGATCCTCAAGGGTTATGTATCCCATTTCTTTAACCCAAGTCAAACATGCAATCCCTCAATTTCGTCATAATGCAAAACATCGATTGAGATTTTTAGGGCCAGGAGGGTCAATTGTGTGTGCAGAAAAATCTGAAAAGCATTTGTAAAGCTATTTAGTTCATAGTTGAGAAAGATGAAGTCCAACCTCGAGTTTAAGTAGGTTATGTTACCGCTTCATAAAATGAATCAAAATAATAAGCACATTAGTATTTAGAATAGTAGTAAATTCGAGAAAGCAAGAATTAAAGTAATAAACTTAAATGTGTTTTGGAATTTCACAAAAAATTATATAACGAAGATTTTACGTAATTGTAAGCATTGATTTATCAAAACCTTTTTATTGTCCCAAACTGCCATTATATATTTTTTTAAGTATGAAATTTCGGCCTGTGACGACTTGAGTCGATCTCCTTGTAGTCCAGAGCCAAGATACGTTAGATGCGTTCTTGGAAACTACAACCGCAGCAGAAATCGACATGACTCCCGACTTGTAAACCCGAATTCCGGGAGTACTCCGGTTATTTCAGCCAACAACTTTCCTACCGATTTACGTTCTCTACTTATTACCCGCTTAACCTTCCCCAATTCTCCAATCTTGCTTATTCCCCCTTTCTCTTCGGTCCATATAATGTTCTGCTCAAGAATGTAGGTTAGCCAGATTTCACTGATAAGGTGTTGATTATTCCTTTTACACAACATACGAAAACAACAAAAGAGTGTAAGCATGAGGTTATAATCCTGGGTTACATATTACAGAAACATGTAACATTTTAAGAATCAGAGGCCAATCAACGACCCAGATTTACCTCTTACACTCTGAGCGGAGAGTCAGAGATTATTTAACACATAATTGGGTTACTCGATTTCCATTCAGTTCACTATCCGACCTCGGACCAGAAGGTATATTTTTTCAAAACGGGGACCAAACTAGTTTCTGAACTAGTTTCAAAATTCTGGAAAGATGATGCTTCATCATCACCACCACATGAGATACGATGAGTTAGAACATCTCAGAGCTGAGTTGGAACAAGAAGATCGATCCAGGTATGGACTTGAATTATTTCCAAGCTATTTTTACGCATGAATTACTATTGTTGTTTTCGGCAGGGAGTCACTGGAATGGTCAAATGCAGAAATGGAGCGCTCCATAGCCGACCTGGAAACTTACGTTCGAGAATTGGACGAAAACACGAGAGGAAGTTGGTTCAAATCTACACTTACAGCTTACACACACAATTTAACTGATACAATTAATTTAATTTGATTTAATAGTCGATGACAACGAATGGAAGGTTCGATATGAGTCTCAAGTTGGGATGAATAAGCAAATGGGTGAGCAGAAGGATTGGCTGGAGACGGAGTTGGCTGAAGCCCGGAGGAAGCTCACTACGGGTAATTTAATTCATAGCTCTTAGAACTTAACAATCAAACTTCAATTAAATACTCAAAATGACATGACCCCATTCAAGAGACTGGCATTGCCAATAGAGTCAGGCCCTTTTATCTTTACAAGCATTACAAGTACGTAATGTCTGAATAACCCCTCTGATTTCTAAATTTATTCAGGTTCGTATCCTGAAGCCATGAACTTCAACTTGGATGCACTCAGTGAGGTCTGGAAGTTTAAAAAAAAACTTTTAAACTATAAGCATATCCCTCCAATAGAATTATTTAATGAAATTATACGTTGACTTATGTAGGCCGAGCTACTTCGATTGGTTAAACATCTTGAACGCATGAGAAATGATTATTACAGCGCGCTGAGAGATACAGAGTGGAAATTGGATAAGGAATCTAAGGTATTGTAATAGTTAAAATGAAATCACCTCTTCACTAAAGCCCAATAAGGGTCTTGTTCAACGTTTTTTTTGTTTTCAAAATTGATATCCAAGGAATACCATCATTTTGATGAAATGAGACGAGTCTACAAGGCAGATTTGAAACATGCCAATGGCCAGATTGAACGGCTACGATTGAACGTACTAGACAGCTCGGGAATGGTCAGCTCCATATACCCCCCGGGGTATTTCCATTACATGTAATTCAATACAGCTTATCAACCACTTGAATGTCAAACATTCCCTTTGCTCCATATTGCTCACACAATTTTATGAACAGGGACAGTCAAGGAGGAGGGAGATCATCAGATGCGAGATATGGTGGTGAAGGGTCAAAATCGCCATCCAGAAAGCCGGCTGGGTCGAAGGTCAAAGGGGAAAGAAGTCCTAGCCGAAGTCCAACTCGGAGCAAAAGTCGCAATGAGAAGAAGACGAAGAAGAAGGAGGAGCCCCCACCTGGTCATTGTAAATTTTAATCTACTGCATTTAGTTGGTCCCTTGGAATTGCTTAATGAATGCCATTGATTCTCCCTGCCTTCTTCAATAGCATTTCTTTCAACATTAAAAAAAAAAAGCTTTAATTTGTAGATTTATTGCCAATCTCACGACCAGATTTTCCAGTTTGAATTTTGAATGAAATTAATTATATTATACAGAGGAAGCGACGACGACAAATAGAAGTGAGACGGAGAATGAGAACCCCTCCGAAGAGGGAGAAGAGGAAGAACAACAACCACCACCACCACCTAAAGAGGGTCAAGGGTCATCTAAGAAAAAACATTCTGACGCTGGGGAGGGTCCAAGTTACAAAGAAGAGCTGTCTTCACCCACTCGGCCCAAACGGGAGTCTAGCAAGGAGAGATCCAATGAGTAAACTTTGACCCTTTGATAAGAACACTCTGCGAATAGAGATCGCAATTCTCCAGGTCCATTTGAAACACTTCCTAGTTTTCTTCCAGATGATTTGACTTGGATTTCGAGATGTTGGCAATGTTATTATATATATGAATTATTGTGGATATGTGAATAATCTGATGGGTAGAAATAAAACAAATACCTCATGATAAATATGCAGATCGTAAGATAGATTTATGGTAATAAAAAATTAATACCGAAAATTATTTCGTGCTTATTCGATGCTAGTCTCAAAAGCCTGGAATTATTTATAATTGTTCAACCAATTCACCAATGAGGTTTTGATTTCCAAAGGCCAGGATCGATTTCCCATGATCCGGCTCTTAAATTAATAATTTCGAATCGTATATTAAGAAATTCATCCTTGAGTTGTAATTTAAAATCCGATTCGGATTTTGGTAGCAAAACTACACAGTTGCACAAGCGTTTTTGGTCAAAACTAATAATGAAGGGGTTGAAATTTTTGGCCAAAACTAATAATGAAGGGGTTGAACTTTTTTGGCTCTCTGAAAAGCAGGGACTCTTTATAATATGAAATGGTTAGGATAGAGTATCGTATTAATTTAGAAATAAACTGCTTCTCAAAATTGACAAATTAAGTTAAGTAACGCATGTTACGCAATATAATAAAAATTAAAAAAATGTAAAATTAAAAATATAAAATTGATTCGAGGATACTTGATGTGAATACTCCTCAAGTCTGTGAAGCGATAGCAGCTTTCTGGATTTTACTTTGTAGAGTTGTAATGGGGTTTAGATAATTACTAAATATATTGTCTAAAGGTATGTTATATTGTTTACAACATTTACCTTTATGGCCGATCACTTAAATCCATCTATGATTCGCAAGATTTTAATTTAAGTATTGAAATATTGTAAGCTCAGATACAAGCGCAACTTACCGTTCGCAAACTACAAATATGTTTAAAATGTATGAAGCTTTTTTTACAATTATTGAAATATTTTATATTCTAAAAATCCTCAAGTTGCTTTTCCACCCATTCTGAAGTTACAGTGATCATCACATCTTCTGTATAGCAATGTGTGTCATCTTCTAAAAGTTTTCGTCTTTGCTCTTCCTTAACTCGCATATCCTGATTAAATAAAAATAAATAAATACTCATAAAATACAATTTCCTTAACCAACAAGACATTATAGTAGATTATATTAATTTCGCCCACTTCGTTTTGCTCAATCGGGTGGCATTCTCTAAGACTGTTGTTATAAACGAATCCATGAGGAAAATCAAAGTTCCATCTGGATGAAGTGGACGTATTTATCTTTTTCGAACACAAACCAGAGTTCATTGAAATTGGGTTGGACTTCCGACCGTTTCCATCAATTTCACCTAATCGAATAAGTAAATAACTAACTTTTAATTGTACTTATAATCATGGACAAAATCCTTGAACTTTTTAATTCAATCAACTAAGGAACATATCTAACAAGTCATATTTACAAATCCATGAGATACCTTCAAAATCAGTTTCCAATCGAGGGCTAAAAGTGTCATTCAGAAATGTATCGACAAGGCATTCGTGATAACCCAAAGTGTCCTCGCTGGATGACAATCCTTTCCGATTATCGCCCTTGTCAATGGACAAAGAGACTTCGTAATTTTTCAAAATCTCCAGGAATCGTTTAGAAGGACGACGTCCCCATTCCATTACGTAGGTTGGCCAAGTACGACAGTAAATATAAACCAAGAAGGCTTCCAGCTCCCTCGGAGTCAGATCATCGATTTCCAAGGGCCCTGAACTCTTTTGGGTTTGAAAGAAGTTGCGGCGAAACCTTAGACTTTGTGCGCTCAGCATATAAGAATCAACCGGAAATAGGTAGGTCCCTATAACCAGGTACATGTCCTTGTACTTGCTTGATTTTAATGTTTCGAATTGGGCTAGAGCTGCTGATTGGAAATTGGTCAGTTCGGCCTCAAATATTTCCTGCCCATCTTTTCGAGCTCTCCTCGTTCTCGTTTTTCGATACAAATAAAGCTCACAGTTTCTGTAGTCCCAGGTGTGCGTGAGCGACGGTTGGAGGCCAAAAAAACGGTCGAATTCGGCCATATTCTCTTGTGGTCGATAATCATCTTCTGCAGAAAATTCGTCGCGTTTTATGTCAGCTATCGTAATTTTTATGACACAACCGTAACAATTACATTATTTCTAAAAGACCCAACGGACCCTTTTTCATTTTGTTCATCCTCTTTGCATCTTCATCTTGAAATAAATACCCCAGCGTGAGGTGATGTCCCAACTTCCTGAAGCATTGGATTAAAGAGTCAAAGCAGTAGTCAAGCCACCAGTCACTTTCATTGACAAGTTCAACCTCACCAGATAAGCAGAGGATCGGGGCAAGTTCATTCCATTGTGAGGCTCCGATTTTATATTGCTCCTTAAAAATTCTGACATCCCCAGCTCCAGTTTTTTCTAACTTTCCCATCCTCCGAACTTTACAATTACAAGTTTAGAAGGGACTAATTGTTTTTGAATACGGAAAATCATCAAACCCCGTCAAAAACCAGTTAAAAACGCTAGTATGTACTAATTTTTTGCATAATTTCCATAGAAGCGAGTAATTCAGCGGATGCCTTCATTGCCATCTCATCTCCATCATATTTAAAGCTCGATGCACCTGCTGCAAATCTATAGCATGAGCAAAATTGTACAACTGAAATGATGTTTTCAAATTACTCAAAAAAAGAAACTCCTAGACGAACTTATGGAATAAGATAGCCAAAAAGCTAACAGTTATAAATAATAAAAATACCATTCCTGTTGCATGATTCCATTGGATTTCAGATGGGAAGATTATATTTTAATTTAACGAACCTCCAAGCACCCTGTTAACTCTGATAATAAATTGGGCAAAAGTGAATGGCATATTTAAAAAAAAAAGTGATAGTTAATTAAGAAGCCCAAGAGTCCCAAAGACTCGCTTGAAGGCTTGAATTACATTGGATTGGGACTTCATCTACCTCAACTCTTGATACAACAATGCACACTCTACAATTTGCATAAATTTACAAGCGACATAAATATACGTGTATCCTGATTCGTACTATTGTCTCCTATAATCGACTTTAGATGATGATTTTAGATGGATAGTCAATGGTCAAACCTCATCATCAATTCCCATTGTCTCTTGAGTGTCGTGAGTCTTGTGAGTCTCGTCCAAAGTCAGGGGCTGCCTTAGCTGGCGTGTTGGAGTTGTAAATTAGAAAAATTGGAAATCCCGTTCTCAGTTTGACATTTGTGAAATCGTAAGGAAAGTGTGCAGAGGCAGGTGGAAATAAAATGCCCTTTCTGATTCAAGCTGAAGCATTGTGATTATTTTTATGAACCCCTTCTGTCCTCTTCTCTCATTTCATGCAAATCAATTAAAGCCACTCCCTTAGATCTCCTTCCTATTTCCCATCTCCCTTGGAGAGTCTCCTCTCCTCTCAGTCTTGAGTCTTGAGGCACATTCATTCTCAGACCAAAGAGAGAGGAACTGTTACAAATAACGAATAATAACTTTGCCAAAATGGTGGTAAGTTGATCTGCAGCTTTTTTATTTTTTTAAACCTGTTGATACGTAACTCTTATTTAACTATGTTTCATAATACGTGATATTTGAGAGATTTTATAATTTGGCTGGAACCTTTTAATTTCAATATTTTGATTTCCATAAGAAATCTGGATTAGTTTGTTAGATTTCGGAATAACCTGTTGAAAGTTCTTTACAAATAATAAGAATAATGTTACGGTATATTTTATTACAGAGATGCTCAGGATTTGAAATAGCAGTGGTGGCACTTATCCCCATATTCCTCGCAGTGGTCCAGGCTGGAATCGTGACAAATCAATCCATAGGCGTTAGTACATCGTCTTCTTCTTCGTCCAATGGGACTCAAGTCCATGCTAAGTCCCCCCGAGTTGGCAAGGTCCTCTACACGGCCCCTTATTCAAATGTGAGAGTGAGCAAGCATGAAAGTCTAATAATGCAAGGGAAGCCCAGAAGTTTTGGTCCTGGTCCCGTGTTGGTCAAATCTAAAAAGATGGAAGATGAACCCGTGTCCTTGCCGGTCACTTCCTCAACAGAGACCACAGATCCTGACACTACTACGTTAACTACAGAGCCCAATAATTGAGTAATGCTACCATACTAAAATTTACTATGTAATCACACCAAAAATTAATTAATTAAACTTGCGTTAAGTTTCCGTAAATATGATTGACTTTATTTTCTTCTTCGTTTTAATAGTACTTTCTCTCAGTAATAGTTTTTATAATGAAATCTTCCATCATATCAAACGACACTATATAGCCTTCATATCCAAAAAAATCTACCACCTCCGCCTTTACAATTTAGTTAGAAGTGATTATCATTTATCGTCATTAATACTAATCCTCTCCCCCGTATATAATTTACACAATATGAGTGACTAACTTCATATTCTTACATCATCTGTGTCGCTTGTGTGTTGCAACTTTAACAGCCAAGTAATTGTCGTACACAATGCAGGACTAATTGTAATTTAGATAATTATCTATAACATATGGCATCTTTTCCCTCCGTGTAGTCCGTACTATTATTGGCCACCTAAAAAGTCTGAAAATTGAAACTACAAACCCGGCATTACCAATAGGTCAATATTTTTCTGTAATCTATTAGGGTAGAGTAAGACGACTATTCTACTTTGTGGAAAATTGTACTCGGATTTCAAAAGCAACCCGTTTTAAATCAAGTATACATTCTCATAATAACATAGCAAATACGGACAAGAAGATCAGTATCAATCTCTGTATTTTTTTAATAGTAAAACAGACATATCACTTTGGCAAAATAATATGGTCAACGAGTCCTCTGAGCCGAAGCGACTAAATAATAATATATGACAATACTAGTCGTCTCCATGATACAATTAAAAAGTCTATTGTAGGTAAATCTAATATTCTTTGTAACACATGTTATTTACACATTTATAATATTAAAGAAGGGGAAGCCGAAAGGCTTAGCAAATGCGACTATAAGTACCAAGTACCTTAAATGGAACAAGACAGAGCTGATAAAAAGTATTTTTTTTATTAGGCAGTACACTGACTTCTCAACTACTTTGCTAGGATAGCAGCACGTATTTACAACTATATTTGTGTAAGTCTTTACTTTTTATTTCGATTTCGAATTTCGACTTTAAACGGTCAGTTACATTCCTTACTTTCGGCAAAACATGATTTTTACTTTCGAAAAATTCTCTTTGATAATAATATTATACGACGATATTTGTTCCATACTTTCCTCAGCGAATATTTGTTACAAAAGCCCTTAAATGCGACCGGTAGGGCTAATGTCAGTTTTCGAAATCCTAGTTATGCAGTTAGTAGGATCGTTTTATACGAACAATGGTTCTTCTTCCTCAGTTTTAAAATTCATTTGTACCTCCATTTCACTGTGAATTTTTAATCACATTTTACAATACACGAAGAATCTATGAGAACAAAGAGACGAAATCAGGAATTACCATTAGCTAGTCAGTTCAATTATTACATTTCTGCAGATGAGCTTCCGACAAACAAATCAAAGGTACTTTGCATTGATATATCCTTGTAGTAAGGCCGTCCTACTCGTAGGTTAAGACTACTGCTAAATTGTTTATTCGTTTTTAAATCAGGCCTAGATACGGTGAGATTAAATAGCTGAGGTAACGTGATTATCTAAAACATCTCTCCAGAAGGAGTGGACAGACCCAAATCGTACCAGTATCCACAAAAAACGTAGCGTTCAAAACCGGCTAAGTTTCGTTTTTTTATAAATGATGTAAGACGACAAATTAAGTTAAGGGACTGTTCTAATTTCTGACTACATACTTTCAGTAACAGATCAAAAACGATCAGACTCTCAGTCAATAACTCGGAGCTGCGATGGCTTCCAGGTCATTATTTTTAATCTTGGGCCAGTCCTTATCGTCTTCATGTCAGGTCTTCTCGTCCTCTTCTTCGATAATAGTTGGATTCTCTCTTTCGTTTTCCTCTCTGTTCCCAAGCACTAACTCCTCGTCCAGTTTGAGGACTTCAAATTTGTGTTGTGATTGCTGAATTACTTCAGGAGTTCCTCTCGTAGGAGTCTCAGGCCTCATACTTAAGTCTCCTTCTTTGTTGTTGTTACACATGGCCGCTTCCACATCGGCCATAGTCACTTCTTTCAATTCTGGTCTCATTACAAGGTACTATGGAGCAAAACAATGCATACAATTTCAGATAACAATTGGTTTAAGGTACCAAATTACATTACTACAAATAAGAGTCCGTATTCGTACCTGTAATATATCAGAAAGACTTATGATTCCAACAACTTGATCTTGCTCATCAACTACAACCAGCCGATGAACCTCTGCCTTGACAATCTTTTCCATAATTGTGTACAAAGTATCGTCCAACGTGCATTTGTGGACTCCTTCAAACCATTCGTTTCTATGCTCATTCGCCTGAAAAGCATTAATATGTTAGACAATTTTGAACTGAACCTTTAAAATAATAATTGATCGTACCTGCTTAAGTGTAATATCGAGATTATTGTAGGTTTTCTCCGCAGCAAGATTAATCACATCAAAACGCGCATAAATATCGAGTAGTCTATTTTGATCATCCACAATAGGAAGTGCGGACACTCGCCTGTCCAGGAACTTTTGAAGAGCTTGAATTATCGGCGTATCCTCTCGGGCTGTTTCTACTCCATCAAAAGTGCCAATTTTAACATCTCTTAAGCATTTGTTCATGAAAGACGGTCGTGGAATCTCGTGCACCTGAAGTAAAATGAGTACAAAACTTTAGAGATTTAAGCTGATGCATGATACTTCAAATAAATTTTATGGACAGGCTTACGTAGAGGAAAAGGAATTTAAGTATTCTCTTGTGAGTAAGAATGTGAAGGACATTTCCTGTATGCTGATCAATCACTGGAAGTCGATGTATTCTATTGTTCACCAAGGAGCAGATTGCATCGTAAAGGGAAGCGTCAGGGTCGACGAAAATTAAAGGCTGCTTGTCCTGGAGAAATCGTTCTCGCCAAGTGTCCACTCTATGCTCCTCCAGTTCTGACATTTTACCTGCAAATTCAATAAAAAAAAACCTGAAATCCATCCCTGCCGAATTATTTTAAAAACGATTCTTCACGAATAGTACAGACACTGACCTGCAGAGTCGTGGTACATTGCGTGCAGCACCCGTATAAAATCTGTGATGGTAAGCATCCCGACGAATTCCCGTTCCGAACTGTCCCACAGTGGAGCTGCTCGAACTCCTACAATTCATACCAAGTCACCAATTAGTAATCCCACTGTCTCTTCAGCAATTAAATCTGATAATTAAATATACAAATATATTGTGCATACCATTGTAGACTAGGGCGAAGAAGGCCTTCTTAACCAATAGCTGTGTGTCAAAAACCACCAACTTGGCCGAGGTAGGGATGAGGTCATAGCACTTGTGGAATTTGAAGAACTTGACCAGAATCTCGTTTTCCTCCTCTTCTGCAATTTCAGGAATATTATTCGAACATAAAATTTTAGGCCAAATAAATCTCCGTTTCATAACGTTCAATTCTTCAGAGGTACAGACAAGTCTAGGGAAGTAAGATCTTCCCTCTGGCATTAGAATACTCATCTAAATTCACTATTATAGCCTTCCTTAACTCTCCAGTTAAATATCTTGTTTAACTTAAATTGATCTCCCACATCACAAAAAAAACAGTTCTCAATTTCGCCTCAGCTGGTCTCACTAGCAAATGCTAAATGCCATCCCTACTTGAAATCAAGTTTCTGGCTTATGCATATTTAAACATAACAAATTATATATGAACTCCAACAACTGCTCAGGACGTGGATATGGACACGTGCGAAGATATCTGGGAAGCAGATTAGACGCTCTTATGCAACTAGTAGAAAACCAGTTTTTCTATCAATCCAAATATTGTTATCAAAGTTAATGCCAAGCCCCTCCAGCTCTGTTCCAGGGAGGGCTACAAAATAGACTGAAGACACAATTCCCCTTAACAGACTGTTGCTGAGGATGACTTGGACTAGTTTGTCTTACTTGATCCATATTCTGTGGAAGGATTTTCGGTGGGCAATATCCATGAGCAGATTTGACATTTCGAAGGACAAAAACTTTGGTGGAAACAAGCCCAGGACTATAAGGTTACAGTATCGATCGATAAAATTCTTCTGAGAGTCATCCCATGGATATAATATCGGATTCGGGCGCATGCTACTTAACCCGTCCAGCCCTGCACACTATCAGCTACTAAATTATAGAAAGGAGTAAAGAATTTGAGAAATTCTTCTCCAAGAATTAAAACAAAATCTATTGAACCAGTGACGCTTTTATAGTTTGGAATAGCGTAACCATCAAGTCGATGGCATCAACTGGAATTGAAAACTCTTTAAGTGCTCCAAATTTTACAAAATCTGATCAGCCGGTACACAGTAAAGATGTTTCGAAAATAAAATTCGGGAACAAAGATTTACGATACGTAAAAATACGATACAAGAATACAAATACATGCCCCATAGAAGTCGATTGACCTCCTGCACAGACCCGGTGACCTCAAAATCACTAATTTCATCCAAGTTATAAAAGTTTGAGTTTTGCAAAGCTGCATTGAAATGTGCGGAGTAGAAGGACAGGTACAACATGTCATCGTGGGTCTGCTGCAGTTGTAGTAATTCAAGTTCAGGCTTCATCCGGAAAGCTCTTGTCAAAGTTCAGCAAGGTCACCATCACATATTGAACACTCGTCATATCATTTTAAATATCCGTGGCTACAGGACTGCAATGCACCATTCCCAACAACAGTTCGTCAAACCAAGAGAAATCTCATAGATTTCAAATCTCTTAAGCTCATTCCGTCAGTTCCTAGCCAAAAACGTACACCGATATCCGATTGTGACAACATAGCCTTGAACTCCTAGCTCTGAATCTCGACGCTGTTAAATGTTCCCTTTCATTTCACCGATTGAAGAAAATTCCACTAGTCTGGTCGGACTGTCCCAGTTGAGTGTCCCCTTTTAAAGATCCCAGAAATCTATACGCTGATCAATAACAACCAAGTTCCTATTCACGCCTATCCACCGAGATAAATCTTAGCAAGTCCCATTACTATCACTAACTATCTTGTATGCAGAATTGCAGAGTATCCCAGTTTCTGACTAGTTTGTATGAATTCTTCTTCAGGCGAAAATAATTTTGCAACTGGCTCAGAATATTTTGGCAATGTCTGGAGGAAAGAGGATCGGAGGCCGATGCGCAACCTATTTTCGCGAGTAGAAGAACATTAAAGAACATAGCAGTGGCCAAAGCTCACACACATACACAAGAACATACGGAATAATAAAAAACACATTCTATCCCTTCACTTCTGCATCGACAAGACACAAGATAACATGCAAATCTGACACATGCTTAAATCCTATAACTAACTTCTTATTCTTAATCTACAAAATGCTCAGCATCTGCATTCTGTATCTTCCTTTTTAAAGTGGTTAGGGCGAGCTAAGTTGCCAAAAAATTAAGGTGACTTATAATAGACCCTCGGTCACGACCGGCAATAATACTCGTAACTTTGGCAAGGTACAATAATTCAGACACTTGAGTCCATTCAGCCGTCATTTTCAAAGCCCATCCCTCAATATCTTAGAAATAATAAACTCTCGAATAAGTTCTAGTTTGGATATGAAATTTAAGGATACGGGGGATTGGAAATCGGTGTTGACTGGCGCAGTTGTTGAAACCCCCTTCGAAATTGAACTTATTACCTCAGGCCAAAATCAACTTGGCTATACAAATCTTTTACATTCTTAACACACGATAGTGTTTTGATATTATTGTCGTAAGAGAAACTTTGATCCTCTGGTGAAAAATAGTCTAATTTCATACATCACCTAACACTAATCACTATTTATATGCAAACAAGGTGCTCAATTTGAGGTCCGTCCATGAAATAACTTTGTAAACTATTGGGTTTCATCACCTATGCCTGATTCTGGCCAAGAGGGCCTTCGAATTTGTATATTTGTACGTCTACTATGGACAGCTCCTTCTCAAGTAGCGTCTACTGTGTTTGGAACTTATGTCAAAATTTTGAAGGATACTGTTTACTAGTGTTAGCCTAGGATCCTAAAGGATACCAAGAAACGCCACTTGAGCATTAGACATGCTAGAAAATACCGAACTACATAATTAACATATTTAAAGAATAACAATTACAGTGTTTGCCAAGGAGCTTGCTGAGCCCAATTAGATTCAAAGGCTTTTCAACTTTATCTTTGCAATTTTGAATTTACACATGAAAAGTCCATCTTATACTCTCCAAGCTTCTCTAGCTCTTCATCGTTGACTAATAAATATTTAGATTTTGGATTACATGGACTAAAATAAATTTAAGCTGATCTCAACAACAGGCATGCAAAGTCAGTTGTTTAAACTTCAATTTAACGAAGATGGCAAACTTTTTATTTGACAAGTTACTGCTGTGCTACACCATTAAGAAAATAGAATCTTGGGATTGGTTGCAATCACGGTGGTATGCAAATTGGATAAAAAATCCACCCACCAAACGGACAGCACTTCAAATAAATGGTATATTTTCCAGCCTGGAGCTGAGGCATAAATATTTTGGGCCTATACCAAGAATCCCTCACAAAAAAATGTAACATAGACATATTCGATCTTAACGGCTCGAATTAACTCAGCTTAATTAATTATCTGTTTGAGAAATGTGGGAGTGGGTGATTCTAATATTTTAAAGCTTGAATTTTCAACAGGAAACTCACGATACATAATAATTCATAGTAAACCGGATCTGTGTTTTCAAAAATGCAGCTGTAAAGTGGAAAACTATGTGCACCTGGCGAAATTTACGGAACTAATTTCGTAATGCTCTAAACACGTAACTAATTCATGAATGCTCAAAGTTGTCAGCACAAAAATGGAAGATTGAATTTGAAATGTAAAGAAAATCCAGATTTTGCCTCCAGGTACAAAAGATACGAATGTTGACTGCGAGTCTTCTGCAAAAAGTTTGGATGAAGTACAAAGGACAAGGTACCAAAACTTCCGGATTTTCCCCTTAAAAAATTCATAACATATACCTAACGAAACAAGCATGTAGGGAATCCTAGATTTCAAAACTCCTAAGGGCACTTTTTAATTAACGCTATGATTGCGAAACTGATCTAGAAAAAACAAATTTCGTTCTTCAGCCATAGTCAAGTATGCATTGAGTCTACATACTTTAAAACAGTCAAAAACCAAAACAACATAAAATTAAAATACCAGAGGCTCAGAATTCGTTAGTCTAAAAGAAAACCCTCCAGATTTTCTAACAGGAGTTAAAACAGTTCAAGGTTAACTCGCAACATGGTCAGTACTGCTACTCACCTCTGAGGTTCAGGATTCGCTCCAAGAATGGATCTGAAGATGGAAGCTGAAAAGTCAAACAAATATAGCTTTAGAGAACATTTGCGGACAACGCAACGGGGCATTTAATAAAATAAACATCATATCCTTGTTCAAAACAATCTCAAAAGTTCTAAAATTAAACTCACCCCTCGAGAATCCCGGAAAAGAATGGCAGCGTGTGCCGGGTCAAGTTGCACATCGGAAGGTCGATGAGAATGCAAGGAAAATCGTCTTGGCCCTTCAATTACATGAATACAATTTACAATTAATTTTTTTAGAGTACAAACATCATAAAAGTAAGAAGCACATGATATATGGACGATGATTAAACTCGGTTCATTAGTCGTTAAGCCCCTTATGATAGTTTCGAGAGATGCCATCATACATCAAGACAATTTGGCAAAATTCATCTATTTTTTTTGCAAAGGTCGATTTGATTAATATTATGCTTTCTTATCTTAAATAAATATGTCAACAAGTTTAACGCTTGGAAAAGCTGGCAGAAACATGAAGACAAGACTCGCTGTAATGTGACACAACCTGCTACAACAACAAATTTATGTCATGTATTCCCAATTCCCGAGCCAGCCTTTCATTTTGGCTCACGGATCATTTCATGGAAAATCCCCCGCCCTCTTCACTATATTCTCATTATGAAACTTTTCCTGCATCTCTGAATAATATATTATTCAGCTCTATACATGTGTCATGATGACAGCCTTTTAAATCTCAACTACATTTGACGTTAAATGTGTTTCGTTCACAAAAGGATTACGATTCGAAACGTACATCTTAGGAGTTCAGCAATAAATCTAAAATCAACGATACCCTAGGGTAATAATTTTAAACTTAAATCACCGTCTTGGGCAGTCGACTCGTAAATAGTATACGTCTTGTGATTAGAGCCGTCGTTCGCCCAATCCTGATTCTCAGAGTTTCTTCGTCGCCTTATTGGCCTCCGTGCGGCAACCCCCTCCAAAGACTGACTCCTTGTCCTAAAAATATCCCGGTAATCCGGGAAGTAGGAATAGTAGGTGCTGGTACTTCCAGTACTTTTCGGGTAACCATCCTCAGGGGACTCAACCTTCATAACCTTTTCAATTTCAGAGCCGCTGGCGGACTCCGAGCACGACCCTGAACTTGACCCATTGGTGGAAACACCCGACTCTTCAGCCTCGTCAGCAGAGGAACAGTATTCAGGCTCTTCTTCGGGCACACACTTGGAATGCTTAGCACAGGGGGCAGAGGTTGAGAGACGTGACCCGGGTGGGTAATAGTACCTGACCTCCTCGATTGACCTTCTGTGGAAGATAGGGATTATGGGTGTACCCTTGTGATTTGGATGCACAGTGACATTATTGCATTCTGCCTCCTCCACTCCATTCTCTTGAGAACCTCCCTTCTTCTTGTGGCTCTTGTGGGGACTGCCCCACTTAATAAGATGACGAAAAATTCCGCCCTTCTTTTTGGGGGTATCGTCACTTCGGTCACTGGATTCCGAATCTCGCCTTTCACTCACTTGACTCCCTCCAGAGTCTCTTCGGTAACTCTCTGTTGACCCTCTGCGGTCACTACTTCGACTACTTTCAGAGTCCCTTCGGTCACTCCCTCGACTTCCGGCTCCGTCTGAATCCCTTCGTGCCGAGAACATTGAAAAGGGATTTGCTAAGTACCCTATTAACGTTGTGGGTGAAGTGGATTCGGACGAGGATCTAGGTTTTACTGCTCCTTGGGGCATTTTGGCTCATTGTATGCTTATCCAAGTGTATATATTCAACTTTTTTTTAAACTGAACAAGTTTCTAATGTTCTTGCTGCTACGGCAGTGTAAAAGTATTATCCAGAGTCTTATCAATACTTCAGATCATCAACCACTCTGTCCACAAGCATTATCCATCTGATAAGTAATTCAACTTCGTTTCAGCTTTAGATAGCATCTATTTTTTATGCCTACAAACAGGAGTACGTACTAATCACGTCAGTAATCAAAAATTCAGGGACCGAATCGATAATCGGAAGCCTTTCCACAACGCAGCACACACTTCACTCGACCTTCATGCTTCAGGTTTGAGGAATCCAATTCTTGAAGTACAAAGTGAACTAACTCTGTCCAGTGCCAAGATCCCTTAATTTTTTAGTTGTCGACAAGTGAAAGCGAACATGTACCAAAAAATAACCGGCACACCGGGTAGTCCTCCTCCAAATTATTTTATCCCAAGTTTCAAACTCTCAACTCTGAAGATCTCAAGAAACTGCCAACTTCGCACTTTACTCCAGTTGCACTAACTTAAGTCTAGTGGCCATATGTCCACAAGTTCTGCTTCCCCACTATTTTAGTTCACAATATGGAACAAATCGAACAGTATCTTCCATTAACAAAATGGACCAAACGCACCCACTAAGAGAACCTTTAGTCAGAAGACTGAAGACACGTACCACACAGGTAATGTAAATGGCAAAAGGGCCTTCTCACGCAGATTGTTCGCAAGTATTCACAAGGGAATGAATTTCATTGGACCCCGGCCACACAACTGTACGCAAATGTTTTTATCCAGCGTGCAAAAAGTGTAATGCAATAATAACCCACAATGTACCAACTATAGTAAAATGTGCACGACAGTGGGATACAAAAAAAACAAGTTTAACTGACGGCTGGTGTTGGATTTAATCCAAGGTCACCTCCATCCAATGCAAATTCATATCAACCTTGTTATTACTTATCAGGAACATGCCGGCCGAATCCTTCCTCCAGACTTCCAGAGACAATATACAAATATCTATACACTATAGCCTGTCTCCAGACTCTAATTAGTTGTATATACTGGACAGTTTGGACACTCTTCGATTATATGACAGCCCACAGAAATTTTAGGATACGCAGCGTTGCGTTGAGGTTGCTGTTTTCGACTGGAATTAAGCACGTATTGAATACTGGAAATATAGCTGGATAACTCGGTATTCCAAATTAGCACTTGAAGGCAATATAATTAAATAATAATAGTTAGTTTAGTACTGCGATTCAATAATATGTTGGTTTGCTTATTGATGTTTGCACTTGTCGTGTGCTTAGAGTGCACGTAGGAAGATTGAGGATCTAGGTAGTAAATTTGTTATCTTCATAAATTTTGTTTTCCATACCGGAAGATAAGATATCCGATGCTCGTCACCTTGCCCTATAGAATTTGGACTTTTTATCTAAAAACCTTGATAAAAATAAGAAATTTACTACGTTCGTCAGCCATTAACAGTCAACAGACAGGCTTTCGTGCCTCTTGCATCCAAAAATGCAATTCCCCGACTGACATAGATACCCCATTTTTGTCTACGTCTTACAAATTAGACTACCTCTCCCATCTCTAATCCCCAATGATCCTTGGTAATAAAATCAAATACTGTCTCTCAAATAAAATTGAAAGTCAATCAAGACCAGACTGGGCTTGAGGTCGTAGTCCCAATCAAAAGGCAACTGGAAAGCAAAATCACATTTTAAATCTTTGATTCACGAGGCTGAAAGCTAAAAGGTTGACTGACGACTGACAAATTAGTAGAGATTGAATTCGGGCTTATGAAAGGAAATCGATAAGCCCAAACCCAGTACTTTCCAAATATCAAATAATACAACCTATTTCTAATAGCCCACCACAATTGCACTTAATACCGATTATTGAATTCCATCTTTCAAATCTTTGTCCTTTTTTAAATACGTACTTTTAGGAGCATGTATCGACTTTCAATTTCCGATGGTTTCCAAAACCACTCCCCTTTTATTAGTCCCAAAGACAGAGAATGTGTTAAACGCGTGGGCGTATAATTTTTTATGCTCCCTCCAACTTGTTCTCACGTCCTCTTCAGAAGAATTTGCGAAATCTTACACCCAACCTTATTGGAGAATTGCAGACCTAATTTTTTTTAGTCAGTCACCCTCAAAAATCCTCTGCTTCGCTAATAGAATGATTTGCGTATCAACTCTCATAATCTCACTTTCCATAGAGAACGCAAAACGCTTTGCTTAGTAAAGTAATTTGGATATTTTTTTTGGTTAATTTAACAGAAAGAGATTTCTTCTATTAAAAAAAGTGTTTAGAATAATAAATTGAATCGGCAGTGTGGCACAAAAAGACCAATATCTCTGGGATGAACAACAGAAGCAAAAACATTTTGCACGCGCTACCTCAAGGTTATGGCCAATTTTTTTACACTCTAGCTAACTCTATATAATAAGCTCTCTGAATGGATTCCCATCCCTGGTTTACTGCCACCCGATGTTGCATATTTGCCAAAACCTTCTTCAAATAGGAATAAAATAAACCCTCCTGGTTTCAACTTCAACCCACTAACATGTTGACAATTTCCAATTCTTCAGCTTTTAATACTTATTTCGGTTACAATTCTAAATCCACTCGTATTCCCTAATTGCTACTCGATCCAATGGAATTTCCACTCCCATCAGAAATTCACAATACCTATACTCCACAACAAGCTATGCTAAATTCTATAGCTGTAAGTAATGAACCTTAAGTTACTTAGCACTTCACTAAGCACCATAGAATTTAGACGGAAGCATAAACCAATCTTAATTCTTAAGACGTCTCTTTGAGAATACCTTATAACCTTGGCCCACTGGCAAATGCCTTTTACAGCAGCTCTCCTGTCCCTTCTTAAGATCCCAACTCCAAATTATTTATCCAAACAGAGGACGATAAAAACAAACGATTAAATGGGACGAGACGATAATAAAGTCCTACGCGATCATACAGACCTCCATCAGCTAAGAAACGGGTATTAGGGAAATTATTCCACTAACTCGGGGGAAATAACCTACAGGCTATGACAGACTCATCTCTCTCCGCTTAAACAATAATATCTACGACGCTGTTTCTCCCAGTAGTTACTTCTATTACCAAACAAGTTAGACTACTAAAAAATAAACACACTCATAGTAATCTAACGGAACGACAAGAGCAGGAGGATAAAGAAATCATTCCAGCCGGAACTGACATATATTTACGCCATAACTCGAGTAATTTTGTCTAGAAAGTAACATAACACTAGTTAATAGATAGCCGCTCATCCTGTTCTAAGTATCTCACGACATCAAATCCAGAAGCAAAGAAAAGTTAATTAAGATAATACTTAATAGGAACAAAAGGACTTGTAACAATAATCCAGCCTGTTGGAATAATCCTTTAAGTAGGGATCCTTAGGACATGACAAAAGCCCATCTACACAGCTCGTTTGGACCAAAACACTGAGATGGTGTGTCAACGTGTCAGGAAATCTCATCAAGCCCGCCTCCTTTCATCCCTATCATTAACTTTGCTGTAAAAAAGACATCAATCCGGGCTTCCAAGTAGTTCCAAGTTCCTAGCCTCTATATCTCTCAGATACTAGTTATATCTAAAAAAAAATACACACCAGTAATCCTAGAGACTTTCAATTAAATAAAAATCCACAACAATAAAATAACCTCATCTCTTCTATTCGAATTACGCCTTTATATTTGATCCCGAGAATACCTCGTGCCCTGGAGAAAGTTGACACGCTACAAACGCTAAACCTAGTGAACCCATTTTAATCTCGACAAAAAAGAGGAGAAAGAAATATTTAATTTAATTTCCCCATCCAAGCAACTTGTGCTGTCCTTTACGCCATATTTAATCAAATCAGTCGTCAAACACTCAGCCCAGAGACCCGTTGGCATTTCTTGGAATTGTATTTGATTAAAATAAACTCTAAGGACAGTCCGCAGTTGCTCATTCAGATAAAATTGACACAGTGTCAGGGTGAGTGAATTCCAATTTCTGACTCACCAGTGGCCTATGGAACTATTGGTCGAATTACTTCAACGTGTCACGCTGAAGCGTCCGGGTCTTCAGTGGTAAATCGACACTGTAGAATTGTTTACGACTTTAGAATTCCGGGGCATAATTAAATCTGATGTGTTGAGTTTAAGTCAGAAAGAGGGAATTAATTCTAATGAAACCCTGGGACACAGCCACACAGAAATCTACTTACTAATTAAAATAAATAGACTAAACACGAAACGTTAAATCATAAATTCAATTCAGCCCAGCAGGGTACTCAGTCACCACATCAGAGTCGAAAATACTGGCACTAAGCGATACAAATTTTTCCTCTATTTAAATTTCTAAGCCTTGCGTTTGATGTAGAAAACAGATTTAAGACAGCGAAAGTTTACAGAAGGAAATTAGTGGAAACGAGACGGAATTATAGTAGACATACAAACATTAATTTCCGGGGGTATAATTTATATCAACTTCTTCCTCACATGTCTACTTCTGAGTTTAAAATAATAATTTCCCAAGGGGATATTCTTTCCAATGTCTACGAGGCTAGAAGCTGGATGATATGTTCATTTAACAAATCCTCTGTAGATAATAAGCCAATGGAGAATAGTAATATAATTGGTGTTGTTGTAGTCGATTTCTCAATCAGGAAGAGTGAAAGGTTTAATTTTGATACCATCCACTTTATCCCAATAAATCTCATCCTTTCTGTTAACATAACATTTCTAAGAAAAAGTCTCATGCTTCATCTCCAGCCGTAAGCAATTAGTATACAGAACATAATAATTACAAGCGAAAGTCAATCGAAATGAGTGTCAAAATACACTAGGCTAAAATAGGCTACTCCAGAATGGTATTATTAATTATGCCTGGAATATTCGAGTTCTCCATCAAATCTCTTTATAAATAACAGACATGCATTCTAACATCCCAGCAACAATACAATTTACATAATGAACAGCCCTTTCAAATTGTAAGAAAGTCGACAGTTTGGCCTATAAACGTTTTTCAGAGGCATATTTGTAGCTGCATATATGTTGTTGTTGCATCTTCCATCACCCCCTCTGAACTCAGGAAGGACAGTAAATTAAAAATAAGTCCTTCGAGCCGAGCCAGCCAGTCACTAGTAATTAAATCTAAGCCCACCCTCTCTAATTTGCAATCTTAGACAGAAAGTTATGGGTAAATATCAGAAGGCTACAATAATATATTATACTCTAGTCACTAGTGTACAACAACATCAAGTCAAATGTAGAGCAGGCCAAGGGAGAAAGTGCTCTCGTCCTTTCTAATGAAATGACCTAATTGGCATACTGTTATGTTATGTTGAGACTACCATAGGTTAGACTAATAGATAAAGGAAATGATGACAAACTAGAAGAGTAAAACTACGCAGAGAAGTTTCAGCAGAGTATAAACTAAAATCATGGAGAAAGCCATTTATCAACAACTTAAGTAAATAATCCCAATGCTCTGTTTTTCCAATCACGAACATACTGACATTGAATTAGGAGAGGCGTCTGACTAGCTCAGTGTCCCACAGACCAATTTCATCATCTTTCATAACTGAACAATAACAGAAAATGTGAGTTCAAGGGCTAGGAAGAGCTCGGCTTGTGTTTGTTAGGACAATGCATGGCAGCATAAAAAATTCATTAAATTCTAACTCAAGTTACATACTATGTTTTTTTGTTATTGTAATTGCAATTTGATCTGAAATACAATCCCGAGGCATTGCTTTCATCAACTTACAAAACAAAAATGAAAGAAAAAAGTGAAAATCGATTTCAAGGGTCTAATACACAGAAAGGGCTTCTTCAAAAGCTTTCTCATACATCAAAACTCGATTGTTTTTAATAACGTTGGTGTGTACAAGAACAACTACAAAAACAGCTGGATACTCTAGAATGCTTTCATAATCGAGGGACAAATATAATAAAAACACAAGCATCCATCAACGCGTTAGGTTAAGATTAGCTTAGGTATTTAGAAATTATGCGCATCCTTATCTGTGTCGATTCATGTTTTTAAGATAAATAATATTTGCTCAATATTCTGCAAATATGTGAGTTACGCTTAGAATATGAAATTTAGAATTCCATTTCCCAGGAACCGGATATGGACATCCGGACGAAATTGACAATTCAACAGAATCTCTCACAGTCTGAAATACTTCTCAAGAAACTCCGCTCCAGTCTCGCCAATTTAATTCTACATCACCAAGTTGTATCCCCACCCCAAATTTCAAGTACACACTTGGAACAAAGTACAAGATAGAAACAGATTCGTACATTAACTGCAATTGTGTAGGCAAACCGTGTAAAAAATACATAGGTTTAGTTTAAAAAGAACGTTCTTACAAAAACCGAATTCCAATAGCCTCTAGTTAATAGCCCATGACGTGACATCCGACTTCAGCTCGATAATATTGACACCAGACACCAGCATTTCTGGTTTAGAAAGACGTTAGAAAAATAAATCTAGGAACTATATTCCTCCTCGAAATCTTGAATTAGATCCCCAATTCCACTTGTTCTTTACTTTCTCCTCTTCATCTTGAAATTTCGCTAGTATTATTATTTTGAGAGGAAGTTGTCTACAATCAACCACGAAATTGTTTCCACAATCTCTATCTCTCTCTCTCTTGTTCTAAAAAATACAACTCGGAAGGACTTCCAAGAAGTATTTTCAGAGATTATGATTTTATTTGGCCTGCAACACTGTAATTGACAGTGAATCAAAAGCAAGTCACGTTATCGAATGATCCGTGCAATGTTAATGAGAGTTGTATCACGTTGCTTGAACTTGAACCTAATCTGGTGGCACATCTTCTCCTGCTTTCGATCAGCAGCTATTATTAGCGTGGAGGTCGGGTCGAACCCCGACGAAGCCAAGTCCCACAAAATAGTTTCTCGAGACGTTTTGACAACCAAGGACGACCTATCCGAACAAGATGACCTTTAAGGTACTCTTCGAGAGTACTCTTACCGGTGAGAAAGACAGAGAATAAATTATCTGGAGAAAGTTGGTTTTGTTCTAAATGCTTGATTATGATGGAAGCAGAATGAAATCACAACAGTGAAGGACAGCTTCTACAAGAACACTGGAGAGTAAAAGTGAGGAATCCCGAATGTGTTCAGCAGGACGATGGGACAGAGGTGAGAGAAACGCCACGACGGAGAAAGTTCGACTAGACAAACCTCTAGACGTATATCTACAAGAAGTCTGTCTATATCCCTTTCCACGACTCTACCCTCTCTCACGTTAGCCAAACTCCGACAGCCCCTTCCAAATAATATGGGTTAGTACAGTTTGGGTAATAGTAGTAGAGAAAAAACCATAGTGTAGTAACCTAGACCCTCAGAGCCGTATCCTATAATCTCAATCATTAATCAAAAATTGGTAACAACAGCCTCAGTGACAACACGACTTTCATACACTCATACAAACGATGACCATTTCTTAAAATATCGAAAATGCTGACACAACATTGCCCTTTACAGTCTAAATGATGATGGTATAGCCTCTATAAGTCAGAAGAATATTTTATGCCTGTCATATCAACTTTGTGGATTGCGGGCATTAGATGGGAGCACTAAATACTAATGACATTCAATGTGTTATTAGGAAGCACCACTGAGGGAAGGATCCACTAAGCTCAGGCATCCTAATATTGAGCTGAAGTTACGGGGCACAGCTATATACTTTATAGTGCAAAATCACTCACAAGCTCTCTATTCAATAGAAAAATGTTGAAGCATACGTGATCTACTATCTACAGGCGAATTGAACTTCCGAATCCACAGTCCAAGGCTTTAAAGGGTTAAATTAGATCGGCCCCCCTCCCCACAGTATAATCCTCTGAGTTGCGTAGATAAACCTTAAAATCTCTCGGCAATTCGGATTCTACTCCCCTAACGTTTTTCAAGGACAAGGGGATTCTGGATTCAGCCTCTTCAACCCTTGGCTCTAAGGAACGGAACAAGAATTATCGCAGTCTCAACTTCCTACACGAGCACTTCCTCCAGGCACTCGCATTTCCTACGCCCAAGCCAAGAGACATGAAAGAGGTGCTGCTGAGAGAGTGCATCGAAACTGCGGAGAAAGGCAAAGGGCTTCTAGAGGTGGAATTATTAGATATAGCCAATTGAATTCTGGCCATACATAACGCTTTGATAGATGAATCCTATGACTGATGATCTCTTGTCGAGTGCCATTACTTCTTTTGGCTTTTTTTTGCAGCATGACTTCCCCAAATAGATTCCCAACTTTTCAAGGGCAAAATTTATTTTGATATTATTACTACTACTTACTGCCACTTACCAAACCTTAATGGAATGGCCAGGTGCAGGGTTTGACTGGGCGATATTAACATAGAACATATCTACTTCAGCTTCTTACACCCAAATTAATGGAACCCTTCACACGCAATTCATTCGGATAAGAGAAAGACCATGATCTTGGGCCAAAACAGTCTAAATCCAGTATTCTTCACTCAACTAGTTCAAGGGTTTACAAGAAGCCTTCAAGTGTAACTTTTCTCTGAAACTCCCTTGATTCCTTAATCGGCTCAACACGTCAAAACCCACGCTCTCAAAGTAATCCTCATAAATGAAAAGTCATACGATATTTTTTCAATCTCATTTCTCCAGGTTGGTAGACAATGCAAACGGAAGCGTCAGTGGTAAACAATTCTCAGCCCGTCCTACTTGACAAAACCAATGGCGTTTCACCCCCGTTGATTGATGAAAGGAGAGGCTTATGCAAATCAGAAATCCAACCATTTCTGATGAAAATTCTAACCCGGAGGCCATAGAAATAATATACTCATGAATTAATCCGAAATTGCGTTCATCCGCTCCCCTAGTCTCCTACCCAACGTTCCATAATATCAACATATACAACATGCACAGGATTATGTACAAGGAACATGGTATTTGGGGAATGGAGCTTTACACAGACAAAATTGAAATGAAATATAAATAACGGGAAATGTAGTGCGAGCCCGTAAAATATACTCCCTAAGCCTCTTCTCCCCAACTTGTTCAGACTTCGAATGCGAATTCTTGCCAAACTCACTTAAGATCCCTCTAGCTCCTTAAACTCGAACGGTTTTTTGGCAAATTCGCTTGGCAAACTGCAGAAGGCTATATGAACGCTGGAAATAGCAAGCAACTTCCATCCTTCTTCGAGACTTTGACAGTACACCGTACACCGGGTGCACCTGCTTCTACAGTACGTAAAATATCTTTCCATAGCTCTTTTTAGATTCAAATTTGGCCGAGGCAGTATCTCATTTACAGAGACAAAATGAGTCACAGTACAGTCAGAATTTTAATTTTAAATTACAAAAACGTGTCAAAATCAGTCATGCAAAACCCCACATGAACTGTACTGGAATGAGAATCCATAAATGTTAATTTTAAATCCCTCTCTGGGCTGACCCATGAGTATTTGTATGTTTCACCCTATCCTACAGATAGTGATTATTCATTAATAGCTCCGCATATCATATTATCATGAATAAATAGTAGAAAAAGTACGCGTTTTTTTTAGTAATTCCATTCTGGAAAGGGGGAACGACCTTAAGCCAACAGGAGTAGTAGTGTGTCGGGAGCAAATAATACTTTTATCATTTTAAAGAATGATTAAACAAGGAATAGACGAGCCGACACAATATGAACCGAGTTTAAACATCGAGTAGTAGTGCAGTTATCTAAGGGATTTTGTAAACTTACCTTGCGGTGTCCATGAGTTCGAACTGCTACCTTTCTGCAAATAAAAAATAAAAAATATAAGGATTAACAGTTTTTTTTACAATGTTAATTAGATAATAATCTAATCTCACGTGGCACAACCTCCAGCAATGTACTCAAATGCGAATGTATTCAAATCAATGCACACTAAAAGAGTTGAAACTATTTAAACCATACTCTAGAAACAAATTTTAATACATGAATGTGTACTGAGATAAACAGATCGTTTGTAAGCCAACCTAACCTAATCTCATTCACAAATAAACATTCCTATTCTTTGCAGCACAGTTTGTATTTAATGGCGAATTAATTTTTATTATTTTTAAGTCAACAAAATTGGACCAAACTGACTGACAGCTTTAATGTTTATGAAATATAGCACGGTCTTTATTAGTATTTACACTAAAGCCATATTATTCAGCATAATTGTAGGAACAAAAATTTAGAATTAGGTAATTTAGAATTTAAAAAATTCTTCCATTTCTATAACTCTTGGCTAAAGTAAGAACTAACAAAACAATTCACTGATACGTGGATGATAGAATAAAATCGGGTGGTGCTGGTAGTAGGCTATGAACATAAGGTACCGAAAACTTTTTAAATATCCCTTCAAATGATTAAGGGGGATAGGAATAAATAAAAATATTATGCCTGAAGATATTGGACTGACAGGATAAAACTAATATCTCTGAAAGTAAGTTTAGTTTCCTTAAGACGCTGAGCAAACAGAAGATATAATATCTGTCAAATTTGACTGTCATATCTCACGCCATATTTGATTCAAGCGAATAACAATTGATCCATGAAGGCCTTTTGGCTATTTCTATCTACAGACGAAAACAACGACTCATCCTAATCATAATGAGTTACATATAAAGTTACGCTAGTCAAAATTGAAGAATACACCAAAAATACAGGACAAGGAAGCGTGGAGAAAAACAAACGACTTGCATGTCATTAATTTGTAAATTCTACAGACTATTTCGCAATCCACGGAAAAATACTTTTTTCTATTATATTACTTTTATTTTGATGAGCTGCTGATTGTCTTGGACATAAACATAGACATTTATAAACAAATCGTTAAAAAAACATAAATCATTGTTTTAGACTGTATTGTATTGTATTTATTCAATCAAAACTTCCTTCCAATTACATGGTTGTTACGTTTTCATCATCCACAACTCAGGTACATTATTATTGCAACAAGATATTCAGGCATAGCTTTTTTCTGGGGTAGAAAACAGTCGATGGATTTCAAAATATACTTTTACAAGGTTTTCTAACTTTTACTTTTAGAGAGAAAAATTGTTGCACAATCTCTGTGTATTATGCAAGCCTGTCTTTTCTCATGCCGAACTTAGCATTTATAACCATCCATAAAAACTAATCTTGTCTAGGAATAATAAGACCATAAATGCCTTGTCTTCAAGTTCCTAAGTGATTCTCTGTCTCTCTCATAGCTACTTTCATTATTTCCCAAGAATTTAATTTACCCTTCTCAAGTTCAGAAGTTCAAACGTGAATGCCAACCAAGTTGTTCCAGTTTCTGGGATTTTTAATATATTTTTTAAAGTTTTTTAATAAAAAGTCTATTTACAACAAATTGGGCCATGCTAATAGGAAAACCTTATAAAAATAGTATCCACTGAAATCATTCATGCAATAATAATGCCCCTGCAACTCATTCCGATTACATAACCATTTCCATGCATATTTAAGGAACGATATGGGCTTTAATCATGATTTAAACATGAGGAATCAAATACGAAAAAAATGGGTGGAAATAATAACTTCTTATCGTCTCTCTGAACTTAAATATCGAAATGCAACTCACAAGCCCTATCAGACCGTTCCCACCTGGAGCAGGCAGTACAATCAATTGATAAGAATATCAAAGCCTATCTAATTTATTGTGACAGTTTGATTGCATAGGTTCAGATCATGATCCTAATATGATACTCGAACATAACAATCGACAGAGAGAAAGAGTTTAAAACCTAACTTTCATCAATTTAACAATATATAACTTGATAACATTTTAAACCTTGAGGGGAAAAATATCCAAACAGTTTTCAGAATCCGTTCAACTTTTGTAATTGAATTAAAACATCTGAGAGGAAATTGAAAGACCGGCAGTGCAGATATATAAATAAGCTCAACCATGAATGAATGCAGAATAATAAAATGTATGGAAGCCCAGCTATGTAAATATCCACAACTTTATTCTCCTCGATGCATCCAAATGCCAAAACATTCAGAATAAAAATCATTCCTGTCATCTCAGCCAGATATAAAAAATATTCTGCCCACCACCAAAATCCCAAATACAAATGGCCTTAACTTAAATATTATACAACTGAATCCCTGGAGAGACAAATTGATCAACTCAATCATAGTCACTTTCATCTGCACTACTACGGTCAGACCGGCATGATAATCCCAAGTCTTCACCCACACAGCCCAACAACAGAATAAATCATTTATAAGGGAACTAAAAATACCTTGGAAAGTAAAAATTCCCTCAGACCCGACTTATGCAAACTTTCTGGGTCCAAAGATCGGCTCCTCTGAGTCTTTGTCGTTTTAGGTGTAGAGCCGGGACTTATCTGTTCCTTGGAGTTTTGCGTATTATTCAAACTCCCTACATTTATATTCTCCTTACTTTTACTCTTCTTCCATCTGAAATAGGAGCTCACTTTCGACATGTCAAAATATGCTATCTCTAAACCACACTCTCCTATAGATTCTAATACTAAAACTCACACCACTCCCCAACACTTTCTCGAGAAGCTAACACTCAGTCCAGCTCATCAATACAGAGCCAACTAAATGCCTTCTAAATTCTAATCCAGCCTTTGGGACTGGAGTCAGGAGGGTCGTATAATTAAATCCGAAAGGAGTTAAGACTTCCAAAGTAATTAAGGAGAGAATCCATTAGCCCAAGAGAGCGGTGGTGGATGCAATGCAATAGAAACTGGAGCAATTAGCCCAACACCTGAGGAAACTGGCAGACGAAGATAAACTAAACAGAGAGGCGATGATAAGCCATGGAATCCATCCACGGATTATTCACTCATCTCTATGTGTGGGGAGATAAATATAAAGCGCTTAAAAAGATATCCTCTCTCCCTCTGTGCAGTTAATAGATGCATGAAGCTAGTGTAGTTAGCATATACGGACTATTGTGGGCTTCATTGTATCATTAGATTGGTAATTGTAATGTTAAGAGTTCTCTCGCCTCGTGAAATATTCCCTCTTGAGTTCTCTCATCTTTTTCCCAAACCAATTCAACACCACCAACACTAACTAACATCATCATCATCCCCCAGCGTCAGCCAATCCTCATTTTCAACCAACTATAAACTAACCATATACGCATACCTTCCTTTAACAGCCAGGTCAGACATAGTTAGCAGAGTTAAATAACCACTGTGTTTAGCTCGAGATTCCTAATATGTGTGTATGAACGCAACAATGTTAGATAAAAGTCGTAGGATTACTGGACTTGGATTTTTTTCCAGCTCATTTAAAAGTTAGCTTCATTCGTTAAGGTAAGGTCAACTTTTTTTCAGATTGGATATAAAATTGACAAATATGGATGTGGACGGTGGCATCAAACCGCTATTCATGAGACGATGACTAATCCTTGGGATTGTTTCTGCCAGAAGATACAGCGGATATTTTTAACTTTGATAATTAAATAAAAAGTAACTGACCTAACGAGTTTTATTAAACAGTAAATAGGAAATAAATACACTTCCGAGCTGATGACTAATGGCTTGGAGTTCACAACGTACGCTCAAGATTTTAAACTCAGACTTCCCAAGCTAAACTCAAATGATTCAAGTTTAAGGATTTGATTTCAAATCTCGTGAATTATAGACAACCCTTGAGGAACTTAAGATTATTATAAAACTCCCACGAAAGCCCTAAAAGTTCACATGGAGCCCCAAGTCCAAGTACGTTCACTTTAAAGGAGTTTAAGACGCAAAAGGAAAGCCAAGAAAACTTCCCATAGTTATGACTCATGCACACAGTAAATACGCATTTTAAATATATTTAAATAAAATCCATGTAAGCAAAAACCTATTTAAAAAAAAGATTGTTAAATCCCCCCGCACAGAAAATTTCATCGCTGATAAGAATCTAAACAATCTCAGAATTGTAATGCTACAACAACAAGGATATATTACTACATATATTCTATACATAGGCTTAAGGAAAGACAAGGCCAATATAAGAATACAAATAAATTATTTGTATACATTTGTACACCTAAAATAGTAAAACACAAGTATCTTCACTAATCTCTAGAACAGGGTGAGCCATGCCATAGATTGCAGTTTTTATGGATCAAAATCTTGAATAACAACAACAATTAAGAAGATTAATAAACATGAAACATCAAACACAACTTCCATAGTTCTATACACTTTCATCCCAGCGAAAGACACACGGCACACAACTCCATGACCATAAAAATCCCCAGGGTTATCATTGACCAATTTAGCATAATGCAGCCTACAAATACATCAGCCCTTATAGTTAATCTCAGCTATTTGTATTCTTAATAATCCTCTCGTCATAATTCAACCATTATTTTGCAAAACCGTTTGTCATTGCAGTCTGCAAAGACTAGAGACGAGCTTCTCATGTCTGCCAATGTCAAGTTAAATGTGAATGATTGACAAACCCCCTCGGGTCCTTAGTCTTAATCCAAAAATTACATCTGCCAATAATGCTCAATAGCCCTGACACTGACAAAATCACCCTGAACAACTAAATAGAGAGAGAGATAAGCTTAAGAACTTTGCCAAATGCAGAGGTCACACTAAAACAATATTTTAAAAAAAATCCAAAACTTTACTAAAAAATTTCGCACCATTTCAATCATTTACATCACAAAAGTTGAAGCTCAACTCCTGAACATGACATGAACTTCATTCAGCTAATACAAACGCATTACATCAGGTCCAAATAAAGGCTCACAGGTCTTGAGGAAAAAACACAATGAAACTCTTAAAATCCTCAACCTAGACTACCAGGGAAATGAGAATGAAACACAACAGCCTGGCCTTGTTAATGGATCCTCTCTCGTCCTTATTCTTAAGATAATCACTGAGGATCATTGAAATTTCAAACACTCTCTTCCCATCTACAATTTAAATTATAAACTTTCTCGCATATCTTTAAATAAATTAGCTCCAACTTAAAGCCAAGTCTTAACCCTCGTGTCAACAAAAGGCTCAAGAGACTCCATGCACAGAGTGGAGCATATGGTTCAAGGATTAGCAAACGAAATTTATTTAGAGGACTACTAAGGTGAATGCAAACGAGACACGCCATTTTAATAATTCCAAGACTATGTTCTCCTCAGAGAATGTAATTATGTATTCAAGGTTTGATTTCAAATTCAATTGTGCGTCAATACCATTTCAATGACTATTCATTACCTCCTTCCTTCTTAAAAATTCCCTTCTATTATTATGTGTACAAGACAACTCAGACTACATCTCTTATTTAGTTAAAAGCAATTGCATGGATAGATCTGTCAGTTAGTTCGAACCGGTTGGTTGCAGAAACATGAGGTAAATTCATTTTTAATTCTTAACAGCTAGAATGGGATCATTAATTTCAAGTGAATACAATTCAATATTATTACATGTTAAGCCTAGATTACAATTTCGAAACATCGAAATATGTACGAGTGTGTCTATCAGCTTCTACCCCAGTCACCTCTGATCTTACGGTAACAGTACAAAACTAGCTCAAAAATATAATTTTTAGTGTATGAAAATATCAACTCACCTTTCGCTTGTCGTCTTGATTGCTAACAGAATGAGATCGGTGTCGGAACATGTCCATGACTTTGGAGACAGGACTGCGGGTGCTTTCACTCCCCGACCTGGGCCGATGACCTTCGACACTGCTTCCGTTTTGAGATTCCGATTTGCTCCCGCTTGAAGATCCTTTGAGAGAATTCTGCGAAAGAAAATGGTAAAGTATAAACGAAAGAGATAAACTGACCATATTGAAGACAATCCTCCCAAGCACAGCGCACTCAGACTTTTCAATTATCTTAATTGCGTAGAGCATCTTGTAATTACCTACTCCTGTACTTAATTACTGTCAATCAGTCTCCAAACACCTGCACTAAAAGTAATTAACTTTGTTGAGAAAAGTCTAAAATTAACTAATCTAAAGATGCGGTCCCCTGTGTGTTTGTCTGGTTGGAAAAAGTTCCGCATTTCAGTCCATCGTCAAAGGCTGAACTACTTTTCTCCGAAATCCCTGCCACTTTTAATAAAAGTTGAGGCACTCACCTGCACAGCAGAAGACATTTTGGACATGAAGTTAGGCTTTTTAAGTCTGGAAGTATCGGATTTGGACCTAGGCCGAAAGACATCCATAAGATTATTTCTAAGGGGTTTCGTAACATCATCTCCGGATTTATGTCGACCTCTCTCATCATCTCGGGACAGAAAGGAGGGTTTTAGCATCTGCCGGATTCCGGGTGTGGCTCCAGTTACCGTGTGGTAGTGAGTCGGGTAACTCCCATTAGCCGTCTCCTTTTCTTCGTCAACATCTTCAGTCAGGATTGACGGAAGCTGCTGACCACGGAAGTTCTGGAACGGGTAATCAGATTTATTTATTATTCAATCATTGTCAACCTTTCACAACATCTGCACTCAAGAAACGAGAACACTTCTAGCATGACTAACTACATACGTATATTCTAGAAAATCCGCATCCGTCAACTATATACAGTACAATATACCGAGAGGGAATACGGATATTTTGCCACTAATGCCAACCATAAAAATCCCAATCAGTTGAGACACTCTGAAATCTGTCTACAAAGTTTCTGCAGTTCAAATGCATACTTCCATGAAAAAGCATTGAAAAGAAGGTCAAAGAGTCCATGCAAGCAATTAATAAAATGCTCAACACACAAGGTGCATGGTCTTCAAAATGAATCTGCACATTCCCAACATACGAACAAGAACAAGATGACCTAACGACCCCTAAAAACTACGTAATCTTAGGGCATATACAATCATGAAGTGGGCAAATGTACATTTTTAATACGATATGGATTATTTGAAAATCTTAATCCCAATTGTCTGCAATAGTTTTTCAAAATTTTATGATTCAAAATAAATTCAGCTGAAAATATGAAAATACAAATCAGATTTCATAATCAGACTTCAAAGATAATCCTCTAAATTGGAATCCAATCGTTGAAAACAGGAAATGAATACACCCTGTACATTTATGTTACATGATACATCTTAACTGAAATCCCACACCCATGTTAAAATGAATGAACGCTAAGATGTCAAAACTGCCTTCCTTGAACCGACTCGTTGTGCAATTTTAATAGTCAAAGAGACAGTCAACTTGATTACTTGACTTTACAAGAGATTAAAAAACACCCCCTGTCAATCTATTTTATTCATCCGGTCTTTGAATTTACAGTAATATTATCTAGCATGGATAAATTACAGTTTTACACTACAGACGACCACATAGAAGGATACGATTACGAAAATTGTTTAACTCTTAACTGTTGAGTGATAATCTACATGATATTTCTTGCACGTGCTTCGCCAAGATTACGAAAGCCAGAGATACGGAATGTGTGGTCGTTCATACTAAAGTCGAATACAAAAATAACACGGTGATGATGCAAAGAAAGTTCGGGTTCTTTTGGGATGACTGCTAATTACCTTAGTATTAAGTTCGGGAGTAACATCCTGACCTTTGTGATCTTCAAGCTTGGCAAGCAACAGAAGCAGTTGAATAGGACTTTGAGCGAAAATTCGGAGTTGATTTGCCAAAGTCAAAGCACAAAGTCAGTATGTATTCATGAAAGCAGACTTTTCTTGTCCGGGGACATTTTTCAATTGAATATTCTGCGCGGAGCTGAACTATTCTAAATTTTAACAAATGTGCTCGATGTATTTGCTTACAGAATAAATTAAATTTGAACTTAAGTTACATTTGCAACTTAGAATATACAAATTGTAAGTATATTCGCAGAAAGCTCAAATTCAATTACTCTTTAGAGAATCTTATTCAGCACAAATGGATAAAGGAGAAATGAGTAAATGTCATTGAGCATCTCAAGATCTCAGAACTTCATCAATTTCATTATATACTGCCATTTCTTGCCGCAATGCATAAATCCCCAGAAAACTCAAGATGACACAAAATGTTCCTTTGCAGTTGACAGTGTATTTCGTACATAAACCGTTCAAAACGCATCTAACAAAGTAGTGCAGATAAGGTAGGTCACTTTCATTTTTAATTGTCCATTTGAGTTTCGAATATTCGAAATTGAATTGAGTTCTGCCATGTGCATGCAATTTAAATAGAATACTAACTACGCCGTGTCCTTCTTTCATCTTAAGCAAAATGAGGGATTGCAGTGTGGTTTACACTTAGCATGTGGAGCAGCTATTATTATCTGTGTAATATTTAACTTGATCGAAAGTTATCGTCTTTACAGACAGACGGAGCGACCCACGTACATTCACATAAAGTAGTGTCGCTACTTAATAATTTAATTTGTAAGGCTAAAGCTTTCAATACTCCTATCCCTTGCTTCTACAATCACCCGATAGCTCGATAGTTTTAAGTCAACAATTAATGCCATTAAATGGAACAACTAGCCCATTCTGTACTGGGGAAATGAAATTATTAAGAAAATAATTAAATATTCGGACAATATTGAAACAACACGAACAATATTGGCTTCAACTCGCACGTGTACCTTATCCTGAGTCACTCTACCAGAAACGTAATACCTGGAAGCGAATTAAGGGCATTTCTAAGAGACCAACCTAAAACTGCTTTTACTCCAGTGTAACTTAGTAAATAATTCAAGTTTCCTCATTTTAATAAAATCTCATTATTTGTCAAAAGAAAGTATTTCCCCTGTGCATTCTAGTCAAGTGCACTTTGTCAAGCTTGCTCTGCAAAACTCGGGATTACTGAATGGCAGTTTTATTTCAGAGATAAAGATTATGAAATACTATGTATACTAAAGGTCCTTTGTATCATAAAACTAGAGTTGAAAGCAAAAGCTCGACTTAAGATTTCTAAGTTTTCAACACAAGCAAAACCGTTCCATGCAAAAGCAAAACATGACATAACAATATAGGAGAAAGAAATTAAACCCGTACGAATCTTGCAGCCTGGGAATATGCAATGGAGTTGGACCTTCCACGAACAACATTAGCCATACTTACACACAGTACACACAGTCTTTTACAATAAAATACAAATCTTATGTATTTTGCAGAAATTCTGCCAAAAGCTAATGAAAGCCCCAACACTTTCCCCAAACTGAGCACAGCCGATTTCGAAAGTGATCCAATCGTCGAATATAAAGTTCCAGTTCACCCCTAACTAGTTTTCTCAGATATCAAAGGTCTTCTCCATACCTGTATGGACTACAATTGACTGATATTCAGCCCTATATATGCGCATACCGTTAGTGGAGGTGTCATCGGAGCGAATTGAGGGGACTTGATATAATTTAAAAAATGAAGGGTACACTAGTTGTTTTTTTTCCGGAGAAATTCCAGCCAAATCTGTCCGATTCGCTTGGATTGTTTAGAAGTATCTAACTCAAGAGCGTCTGACAAACAGCATTAATGCACCGAAACAAACACTGCAGCACGTAATTGGAGCTATAAACTCTGGTGACCGTATTTCACTTGGCCCACCACACTATAATATCAATATGTGAGTATAGTGAGTATAGTCACAATATCGGAATTTGGAATACGATTTCTGAGACACTCATACGTAACGTGATGTACAGCAGGGAGCAGTCAGTCGTCACAGTTTCTTGTGCATAAAAAAAACCACACTATTTCCAAGATATACGTCGATGTCTTCACCTCATTCTCAGCTCAAGCCCGAAATATCTTGTTTCCCTAATTCAAATAACATGCTGCTTCGACCACTTATCCTTTCAAGTCAATAAACTCAATATCCCATGTGACCTCTTGTCCTCTTACGGAATCAACAATTTCAATATTACTTAATCCCTGAAGCTTGACTACCCGGCACTGATTTCGCAACCGACTTTCAATCGATTTTAAAACCCAATCCCCACAAAATATCTCCCTGACGAGCTGTCCCACCTTTAATTCGTAAAATGACGATGCAGTGTAACAAAATGTATGTAATCCAAATCCGATGGTTCACTTCCTTGGCAAAGTGTCAATCAAATAAATCACAGTCACTACAAACTCAAGGTGATTTTGGGAAACTCCCGTTCCAGGCAGCCCTGAGCATAACTAGAGAGTTGTCAACCACAAATAATAGCCAATTCGGATGCTGACTAATTACAACGAGCTCATTTATCATTCCCTCCTATACGCGAGCTCTTATCAACCTCAACCCACAAGTCAGAATGAGACCAACTCTCAATCAATCCAGCCTCACTCCTGCTTTTGATAACAGAGCAATTAACTAAGCCTCGTCTTCTTCTGCCAAGCTTTGACCAATCGTACCACCACCAAAACCACAGTGACTAACTTGACCAAGGATGAAATATCCGCTTCTCTATCCCCTCTATTCAATAGTATGAATAGCTCCTCAGACCAAATTTAGGTTAGCCTTATCTCTTGAGTATGATACGTGAAATATAAATGTGTCTAAGTGTAATAAGAAAATACTGGAGGACGAGTCTCCTCAAGTCTTGTGGCATGACAAGAAGGCCAATGTGACTATGAAGAGATCTGCCCAACTTTTTGGAATATATACACAGGGTTCCTCTGAATGTGGAGATCCCGTTAGAAGAGTTGGGACATTTCCCACAGAGAAATAATTCGGAACCCTATTGGGCTGCCTTAGGATCTTGCGTTCTCCGTCCCTATCCAGAATACCGAAACTTTTGCTTCTATAACACTCTGGGCCGTTGATTTTACCCAGGGATATGGGATTTCATGATGATATCGAATCTATATATCCCTTTCTAGTTCCATTCAACTACACACAAGATTCGAACCCATATACATCCTCTTATTCTAACCCTAAACTCCCTGCTCTACTTCTGTTAAATCACTTTGTTCTTCGATATGGACACTGGAAAAAGCTTGTTGTTAAATATCAGAATTAGAGCCCCCACTTTTTCTGGCACCTTGCCAAGATGCACTTGTGTCTCGTAGCAAAAGACTTGAGGATTTTTATTAAAGGTCTATGGACGGGGTGGGGGCTTTGTGATTCTCAGAAATTCACTGTGCAGAAGCGGAGCTATGAGCCATTCTTCAACTCTTGGAGAGAACACAAGGATCGGAATTTTAAAAGACTATTCTCATTTATATTTCATTCGTCTTTGGAGCTGATTGTGCCAGGGCATGCAACACTGTACCTTAATGGAAGTCTGGAGAGTAGCGAGAATTTGGAATTTATGTTATCCCTCTGCTCTCCAGCACATCTAGGTCATCTTGAGAACATGTCAAGTCCGACCACTTTCTTCACGATTCTTCAAACTAGAAACTGAACAAATATTTTCGAAACATTTTCCAGCGTTGATAATCCTGGCTTTTCACATTCTAGTAGGAGTCATTAGCAATTGGAAAAGTCAATGATGATTGGCCAAAATTATACACAATTTTATTTAGCTAATTTTGCGAGTCAAATTATTCCCTCCGACTGTGGACGTATTTTAGGGGGCATCCATAATATCATTACTAATTCAATACTTTTACCAACATGACAAGTCTAGAATTAAACTAATGCCAACTTTCTACTTTCTCCTCCATCTTCAACATACATACACGTCATACAACGACTACAAACCCCTGCCAGCGAGTGATTGAAGCGTTGCTATACAAAGATGAACTTAAGGGTGTGGCTGATGTTCATTAACTCAACTTCCACAGGACAATCTAGAGCATGGGATGGTCACGGTTGTCAAAAAAACTCGATTGAACCATCAGTTCATGACGTGACTACAATATACACGGTGAATTTTTTGGCTTGTCTAAAACATGCATGTATGGTGTAATATATGGTCATCATGTGGCTTAAGTTAAACCGCCCAAGTCTTCAAATTAGAATAGTACCACTACCAACTTCCAAGACCCGTATTGTGGCCAACAAATCCCGCATGTCCAAATGAATTTAAAGTGAAAGCAGAGTTTTCTCTTTCACATTAAGTCCATCAAGATCAACTCCAGAGCCCTCACCGTCTCAAATTCCACTTCCAAACCAATGGAGGCGCAAACCGCTTGAGTTCTTGTTTACACAAAAGCAGGAGGGCTATAAAAGGCCAGACTAGGTCAATTCTACAAGAAGCTCGTCCCTTTGAGACTCCAGAGTCTGAGTTCCCTTTAAAATTTTCTCTTACATAACCCAAGCTATTTTCTTTCTTTCTACATTCGTCGAACTGGAATTCCTGGAGCAGGGAAATTGCATTGAATAGAATTTGAAGTGCTGCACAAAAAAGTAGTCCTTTCATGCCCTGATTCACTTCTTAGATAAAGAGCTGCCATAATGTGCGTCTTTACATTTCTCTGCAACTCATAGTGCAAATGAAAAATGTAATTTCAAACAACAGACTTAAAATCCCATACTACGATGAATTTACTTTCACGAAGTAGTCCCAGTACCTCCAATGACAGTCGTTCTTGCAAGTCAAACCAACTTAGTCACAGTGACTGCCTTTGAACGTTTATACCATCAGATCATCGTGGGATATCTTCAAACGGTTCAGAAGTTTTAAGTTACTCTTCAAGGGCCCCTCTGTGATGGGACGTGTTCAAAATTACATTCCTCAGTATCAAAAGAATCTGATTTCCTAAAATTTAATAAAGTACACTAGGGTCATGCCTCCAGGAATATTGTCGCCGGCGAAGGAATAGAAAACAAAAATTCCTCAAATGAAGCTTGAGATGGTTGTTATTTACACTGCTTTTCCAACATGATCAATACTACAAAGGGAGCTAGGGAAAAACATCTCTCATTTTACAACGTGTAACACACAGACAACAGATGAAAAGAAGTTCAAGAAAATATCAAATTTCCTCTCTTGATCTTCTCCGCAGGATATCAGCTTTAAAAATAATTGGTTTTTCGAAATTCGAAATAAAAGATACTCTTCTTTTTCCATTGTCCCTTATTATTTTTATGTTCTCACATATCAAAGGGAAAGCATTTCAAAACACAAAAAACAGCTTTTTCTAAGTAAACTTGAGTTTAAAGATCAGTAGTTCAAACAATATCAGTTCATCCAAAAATATCTAAAGACCTTGCATATCAAATCTGTAAAACTATTGCCTTCATTTACTTAAAATTTAAACAAAATAAACGACGTCTATAAAATACTTAAAATATAATAAGTTTCTAAACTATCAAAAAATGAAGACTTCCATACAAAAACAGCTTCTTCACGATCAGACGAAATTCGTAAGTGGCTTGTGCATTACTTCAGCCTGAGCCTAGAGACAGCTCTAGTAAAAGCCATTAGTTTTCTCTATAAAGTTTTAATTTGAAAATGCATAGTCTCTGGCAAGCCCTGAGCTCAAGCCCATAACTCCCTGAGACTCAACTTGATGATATCTCATTTAGCAACCAGATCCTGAAGAACAAAGGAGATGATTGATGAAGGTACAAAGAGCACAGATGCGCTTCCCAGACACCAGAGGAAACGGAATCGATGTGTTTTTTATGTTCAAAGATCGATATCCTCACTTGGTCTGACTCAATGCATTGTCTCCTCTATGTAACTCTAACCTGAAAATAGGGAGCTCCATGGGGAGTCTATTCACCTTCCAACCCGACTCAGGTGTTTGCTAAATCATGAGTCATCATCTCAAACACCTTTTCAACTAGCACGTTCAAGAGAGATGAGAGTCGGTATCACACTTCAATTACCCCAAGCCCGTAAGGGATTATCTTGGTGATAACAAAAATTGTCCTACTTATCAGCTCTCGTCAGTTTGACTTTCTTCGATACAACAAAACTTTCACTCACTTCCCAAGGACAAATAAAACAGTCATTAGTCAATCTTACCTAAGGCAAAGATACACATATAAGAAACGCAATGCTTACCTACCTAAGAGACAAGCCTTATACTTAATTAGTTCCTCGAAGAACGAGTCCAATAGGCCTCGTAAGGAAAAGTAGTTATCAAAGAAAATGAAGAAAGTTGGCAAATAAATCCTGAACAAGAACTTAAACTAAACTCAAACTACCAGAAGTGCCATCTAAATTACCCCTATTGATATTACAAGACCCCAAACTGACATTTACAATAGCACTGCAGTACCTAGATACAATACAATGTATAAATGTCTGCTACTTTGACTTTTACCTTTTACCCTTTTGCTTGCTTTTAACTTGCAAAGAACTTTCACGACGATTTAAAAATGCAGCGGTAGTACTTTCATCTCAAATACCCGTTTAATATTTGAATGTACGATACAAATTTCATGCCCTGTCCTAGAGAGAGAGAGAGAGATAGACAACCCTGTCGTACATGCATCACTTAGCTGTCATATATGTAACGAAAGAAATGGAACAACCGTGTCCAACTCATAATTCAGGTAAGCTTTGAGTAAATAGACGAAATAGACTTGTCCACTGAAAGACATGCTATATACCTTTCCAAGTATGGAATATTGGAAGAAAGGGCAAACACGAAATGCAACCAATTTCATGCTTTTGCACATTTGCACATGTTTAACTTTCGGGATCGGCAGACTCTACAATTCACAAGCTAAAAACCAATAATAGCAACGGTAGATTATGTATGGGAGGACTAAATATATGCATACACATAGGTAGGACACCATTTACAAGAAGTTCGCAAAAGTACACGTCTTGGCTCAACATAGATATGTCCTTGGCTCAACACATCCTACGTCAATTTTGACAGTCAATTTCCTGAGAAAGCAGCGAAAGTCTTGTATTCATTACTAACGTCACTCTTGCCTTTATCAAAACCAACTGATTAGAGTAGATCGCCTAATCAGAAGAACAATGTTTACATTCTAAGTATTCCCAAGTTCTGCGAACACAATACAATGGAAATTCGCATATCATTCATGCAGAATAAATATCCGATCGGGCGATCGATACGGATGCTAAATAAGCTACGTGGAAAGAGCCCGCCTTACTCAGCTCTCAGCTTTCGCCATTCTTGCGAATATTTGAAAGAAAAAAAATGAAAACAAACTATTTGGAGCAAAGCATCGATACTTTGATACAGAATTAGTTTAAGGGAGAGTCTATCTTGTTACGAAGCTACTGTGGATTACATTATTTTCGGGATTTTGGCATTTACTTGGCAGAACAAGGGAATATGATGCTGAAGAGACATGCAACCACAAACACATTAATAAATATCATACTGGCTCATACCAGTCATTCATACGCTTCGATAATCATAAGTACTTGATTTAATAAGTCGCCACAGCACGTCCTGTACGCTTTAAAATAATCCCGGGAGTCCTTACGATACTTTTGCTAGCCATGACTAATTGTGTTTTCAGAACAACCTTGGAACGCAGTAAAGTCAAATTTAAAGCCAGACAATGGAAAAAAATTCACAGAATTTCAGATTATTTGATAATACTCTGAAGACACCAAACCAGCTCATTCCAGGTAGTAGCACAATATACTACAATTTTGATACGATGTACGAGTATATTATTTGGAAGTCTAAATGCAACATTGAACTTGAATTTTACAAACACTAATTACAAAATCCAATTAAGTCTGAATTCGTTCATTGAGTTAAGTCTGTTACCACTAACCTTTTAGAATCTACTAGATTCTTAGGATGAACCTCATGTGCCATGAGTCATGACATTTTATCGTTGGAACAAATATAAAATATATATTGCATGTACACACTGAGTGTCTGTGATGTATGACAACAGGTTTCTGTCTTTTACGTCTTAAACAAAAGCAATCAAACCGAATACAATTCAATTTTAGAGTTCAAAGCGTCAGCGACATTTGAATCAGATTGGGTTGCTCGTTTCTTTGAGGCAGAGAATACTTCTTGGAACATACTATTGAAAATGTTTACTGAGCTTACCACGATCCTGAAAGACCTTCTGGCAGGATCATTTACCCTCTTGACCCAAATCTCTTCCGACTTTTTGGTCCCAGTTTTAGGAGCTGAGTCCCCAGTTCCATTTAGGCTGGAAGTACTATTGTTGAGATTGGGCTTTGTCTTCAACTCCAGAAGGCTTGGGTCAATGAACAATTCGCACAGCTTTGCCCGATTTGCATCTGCCTTGCTCTTCTTGCTTGCAGCTCCGGTGATTGTATTCGGAGCAGAACAATAAGATCTTTCACTGCTGAACTTTGACCCATCCGAGTCATCTAAGTTGTCTAGCACGCTTTCAGCGCTCCCTTCAATCTCCTCTTCTTCATCGATCCCACCTCTTTCGACGAGCTCAACAAACTTCTCTAAGGTAGAGAGGGCCCTTTCTTCCATCCCAATGGAGGTCCTCCGTCTGTCTAAGTTGACGACTAATCCACCGCTCGACATTATTGCTAAGTAGAATGTCCCAAGTCGTCACAACTTTCATAAGCTTTGGATGCGAAAACCGACAACGATTCACTTACTGAAAAGTTGGTCGGCAACAATTTACCTATGGCAGGAGTTGGGTTCGAGTTGATGTTTTCAAATGAATCTCTCTCTCTGAATCCACTTCTTCAGAAATTCAAAGACATGGCGTGATGTTGTTGTGTCATCGGTATGGCTCGAATGTTCATTAAAATGTTATATCATAGGATAACTACAACTACAACCCACCACAAGTGCAACCCTTGTGTTTTAAAAATAACTTCAAACGTCAAAGGTTCTCTGATGGTTGGAAATTAACAGAAAACACTTAGTTCACTTTTCCACGATTTCTATATGATTTTAAAGTTTTTCTTTGTTAACTAATGAGACTGTTTGGCGACACCGAAAGCTTCGCAGTCACAAGTCACCACTGATTATTATCTCGGTGATTATTGTGAGGAAAATTCTAAGTTCTCTGAATTGTTCTTTACACTTTGTTTCTATCTAGGTACAGTAATGCATAGTGTACAATTAGATACGAATGACATTCAAAACTTGTGTCTTTAGTGCTGGCTTCCCTGGAAGTGGCCGTGAAGGTTTGGTATTTTTGTGTACAAGAAAGTTGGCAAACTGGCAATTCAATTTCGTTGATCAACAACCCACTTTACTGCAAAGCACAAGAAGAGAATAAGTCCAACCTAACCAATCTCAACTATTATCAACTTGAACGTGTACGTTGTACCTTATTGTACCACCACTTGAATCCCGTAAATAAGTGTTCTATGAAATTCACACGTCAATTTCCCATTCATCACGAGTCAAATTGGTTCACACTACTAGAAATTAAGACAGAACTAATTAATCCAGTGCAGGTCGAACAGTCCTTGAATCAATGGTGGATTATATGGGATCAATTTTCAATCTCAAACACCAAATGTGACGTAACAGTTTAATATAACTTCGGTCACTTGCTCTATTATTCCACGTATCTATTTGCTATTTTAAATATGCGTAATGGCTAATACAATTGAGAGTATAGTTATCAGTTGTAGAGTTGTACAGGCGCTTCTCTTATATCAATATATAATTATCCGGCAGCAGGAAGCAAGTTCGATTTATGTATTGAGTTCAATGATTTAATAGCCGGCAGGCGATGGTCTTCTTTCAATTAAAATTAGTATAACGTGCAGCGGACAGGCACAACAGGTTTCATTCAAGCATGAAGCTGGTTCTTGTCTTCAACAGTTACAATTTCGATCAGCTCAGGTGTTTCGTTGAACTTAATCACAGGGATGACTGCATCTGAGGATCAATAGAACGATAGAAATATTTTAGATACATGCAATCTGCAGATAAGAGCAACATAAATCCATGTTCAGCACGTGGAAGGTTTTTAGCATATGAAGTCCTACTCACTTTAATACGATAAGGAAATGCAGAAGTGAACGGGGTCAACACACTATACGAGAATGTAACTTGTTATCAAATATTGACTGACACACAACATACAGAATCCTTTGTCAAAAAATATACAATATGAAATATGATGCACAGTTGATTGTATTTGACTTTGCCTTTGCCAGGAACATACTATATTACCAAACATCTAAATCAAACTGTTTTGAACCTCACCTTTTTTGAAAGAGCAAGGCCTGGAGAAGATAAGAGGCATTGAACACAAATTAAACTTGCAAATGACGAATCCGTTCCTTTGTACATGTGAATCAGTCCTTACAGAATATATGGCCCAACCTTTGTTACGTTGAGGAAGGCGATGGCCCAAGTGCTTCGCCAATAACTTTTTAATTTTCGAATAGCGAAGGGTTATTTTTTAAAAAAAACGGTAATTCAATTCACAAATTACTTATATCCCTCGGTTAGACATGATTTAATAGATCAAAGCTCCTTCGTTGAAAGTTCTCAAGAAGAATATATGTTATCTCGTCAAAGAAGATTGCAATCAAATCACGTCTTATTTGAAGGGAGCAGATATAGAATTAGCTCTCGTGGTTTTTAAGATAAGTAAATTTGCATCACACGCTTATTCGCTACGGACTTTACGATCGAAAATCAGAGTCATGGCACTTCAACTGACTTCAAAGTGTATTTTCAAGTACTCTATAGGTCAATAGTTTCAGGCTCAAAAGTTGGGATGTTTCAGCCAAATTGTGGTCTAACCAAAGACAACCACCCGTCACTTGGAGACTCTAAAGCATTCGTTTCTTAAAGTAAATATTTCCGTACAGCTATATTTACATCAACAAACTCCTGTGTAATGATTTGAATCCGTTTCAATTCAGCCAGACGTGTGGTACCGCGGCTTTGCAAGTCATTAAGAGGTGGACTTAGTAAATCGCCCTAAACCTCAGAAATCATCAGTGGGTATTTTGGTATTCTATTCGGAGATCCAATTTCAGTTCACGCCTTCAATGCATGGGTTGATTCGTTGAATTATCCAATCCGCCAACTGAGGCTCAGCGTCCTGCCAACAAAAATCAAAACAAATAATGATTAAATTCTCAGTCAATCTGGCTTACTCTGGTTATCGATTTACATAAAACTTGACATCAGCATTCCAAAATTAAGCTGTACGTGACTTTCCAACGGATTTTGTCATTTGAACTCGTAAATATATAAATATGGTTCACATTGTCAACTGTAGCAATACATTTGGGCTGAGCTAGACCGAAGCTGGCAACAATTCCTTAGTAATATTGTAAGAACTACAAATTCTGCTTCTGCTAAAAAAGGAAACATCCAAAACTAAATTTTCAAGCCTCGTGTAATATAATTCCAGACAACACAAGCTATTGGACATCCAATCATTTGCATACAGAGTTAATAATTATATGCCCTTATACAACGTAGAAATGGAATGCCTGTTATACCTTTAATTTAATGACACAGCAACTATAAATTTCCATTATAATTGGCTAAAAGTAGACACAAATCAGTCAAATAGTAGCTGTAGCTTCAAAGTAAAATAAAATTACTTGATGAAAGAAACTAAGCCTGCTCTGAAAATTAATTAGCTTCATAAAAAGGGCTCCTGCAAACCTAAACTGAGCTTGAGCATGGTAATGATTGTATACATAATAATAAAAGTTAACAAGCCCTTTTAAACCTTTGAAAAACATTGGATTACACAGTCAAAGGAAGGACAAGCACACACTCGATCCAATACAAATAGTAAATACCTTCGTGACCGTAGCTAATATCCAATCTCACAAATAATTACATTACAACTATCCTTAGTCAGTTACAGCTATCCTCGTAATGTCCTCTGGCAATTAAAAAAACACATTCAAGTACTTCAATATATTGTCAGTAATGAGCAGAATCGATTGGAACGAGTTGACGATGGCCTACTTTCCATTTTGAAAACGATACATCCAATTTTTAATTGCAAATTTAGATCTCTTCTACTATTACTACTCCATTTCAACATGGTACCTACACATATCACCGAAACGCTCGTACACGACAAGTAACCCGACCTGTCAAATTCGTATAGTACACCCCTACAACCATAGGCTTCTTACATTAAACTCCAGATCAGATCCTCTGAATTAGCATCTTCACCCATTTAGCCTGCTTGGTTAATTCGATCACGGACTTAAGTGGTTCGAGTATGTCAAGACGAATCAATTCTACTCGATTGAGTTCGAACACAACACCAGTAGTGGCAGTAGCTACTTTACTAAAGTACACTCCCTCAAAGTCCCATATAATCCTCATTCCAGATGCTAATTGGATTCCTAACTCATGAGAACTGAAGATTCCTTGAGGGAGAGCGTTGAGACGTTCAGAATAAATGGGATGAGAAAGCAGTTGGGTGGAAATAATGAATCGTATCTCCACTTCTGAGGAGATAAGATGTGTTTGTTTAGTCAATAAAAAGACAGAGAGACAGAGAGAGGTGGAAGGACATTAGATTAGAACTAAGGACGACAAGTCGTGGTAAATGTTAAATGGATTTCCTTTGCAGTCTCCAACTTCCATCCACATGTCAGTATCAGGCCAAATCTTACTGTACATGTCATCCTAGAAAGGCGGTAAGTGTAGGTGACTCTTAATCTAACCTCTTAATTATTCTAAACATCAAAGCATTTCTCCTACCGAACTGAATAATTAATATTGATCAATCCTCCACTCCGCCTTTTTCAAATCAAAGGTTTAAATTAATATTACTCTATTTCGGTAGCTAAGATCTTTCCTCAAGACAACATACGTGCACTCCATGAAAACTATTGAAAACCTTTCCCAATACCAAACCGACACTACAGCAATAAAAGTTACTGTTTATAAATTACGATTTATACAGCTCGCTAAAATACATAATGCAACTATTAATTTTGATTTACGGCGACAGAAATGTGTTTTAATCATAAGTTGAAATCATAATCAAAACTCTCTTACTAAAACATGGGCGTCATTAGTTTATTTCTCAATCAGAGAATACATCAATCCCAAAATGAACTAAGATTCTGGCAGATTTCCGTACTCATCGGCTTTAATTGCTTACTTTACATAAAAATCGGTTCAGCTTCATATATAGGGAACTTACGACTGACATTCATATAAATCATATACGTAGTAATGTAATCTAAAGCAAGCATTACAAATCCTGCGTCAGACTGAATTTTTCGATCTACCAAACCAATTACAGTCGACAATGATAAAGGTCTATAACTAATCTCAGAGAGAATCGGAAAAATTATATCATCTCATAGCTCACACATACATGCAAATGTAATGCAGCTTAACAAAATTCATATCCAATCCTTCACGAAACCAAACCCAGTATCCTTTGTCATACTTAAGTAAATCACACAATCAGATTGACAGTTACTTTCACAACTACGGAAGCAAGTACGGGATTTTTGGTTTCATTCTTCATCTTAGAAACTTTGTAACATTGCAAATCACTGTACAATACATGACCTCCTAACCTAACCTGAGCAATACATCTACTCAGGAACAACTATCGATCGCTCAAAAACCGTTTCATAGCATCAAAACTATGGAGTATTAAATTAAATATCAATCAACTCTGCTTAGCATTTTACATGGCATGGCCAGCTGAACTCACCCACCGATTTTTTTATTCTGCTCTCTAATTTGCATACTGACTGACATTGCATGCCTTTGCCTTGTTTCACAATATCCAGTTCACAGTATACATGATCAATAAAACTCCTCGTGTATATATTGTCCAAGATTACAGACCATGCTTGTGCTATGCACACAAGCCGGAGGAATATTCGAATACGATGCTATTTGGCAAAATGCAAATATATATTATTTCAGCCTGTACACAGGGGCAACTGACAGGGCAGGTTACTTGTTACTTTTTACATACGTAACATTATAATTTATATACGTACGTACAGTATGTACTTGGTCTCTGTTACCATGCAGAGATGATTCGAACATTGATTCGCTTTATACATGTGTGCATAAATGCTACACACTAACAGACAAGCACCCTGTTGGACTTCGATCTCATCACTTGTGCCAATGTACACAATCAAGCCATTTGCTGCTATTGACTCTTGCTAGCTCCTGGAGAGCAAAAGTGCATTGACAGCATCAAAATTTACATCTCTCCCCGAGATCAAAAAACATTATTCATACTTCCATGCGAACTATACTTAACAACCGACCACCATATGCTATGGCACCTAGATATGCAGATGTGATGTAGCTCAATTTTCCTCTCGTCTCTACACTTTCACTCTGATTTCGGTACAATAGATCATATCCAGTTCACATTTACACAGCATTAAAAAAAAATTTGCAAGTCACTCCGAATAAGCCCTGTGTAGGATATCGAGTCGAGATACGAATTTTAAGTTAAAGCTTTCCATATAGAAAGTATCTTAAATATATGAACTTAAACTTAAACTCAGAAATAGAATAATCAAGTGACCCTTGAACTTTTTTTAAAGTAAGATTATTTCAGATTCAGGCTTCATACTGATCTGGATTGAACCGAAGCTTGAATGAATTCTCTACATCCTTCTCGGATTTTATTTTAGACCAGTTATTACAAGGAGACACGAAGGTTATAAAACTTTATGCTTCCTACGAATAATGATTAATCGGTTTTGATTTTGAAAATCACAAATTGAAAGGGATATCATTGAATCATTCACAAAAAACAAGGCCGAACGAGCCTCTGCCATGCAACTCTTCAACAATCTTCGAATAAAAATATCCTATATCAATCGGTACTACTCAGCAGCGTATCCAAGACCTTAATAACATTATATAACAACGATTCAGAGTCAACGGACATACAACCTTGTAACTTGTAAGGGGAATTAAATTAAATATAAATCATTTAAAACTATGCGAGCAAGTCATCCTTATAATCTAAAGACTAATGAATGACTGCTGTGAATAGACAGAAAGAAGAATATAGTTCTGTACTTAAGTAAGTCTGCGTTTGATTTTTTTTAAATCTCGATTCACGCAGAAACTTCCAGATTAAATTAAATTCTAAATAGGTGCGAGATCTTAAGATGATAGTGAAAACTGCTCATAATTGGTATAAATAGAAATCATGTACGTGTTGCATTCTATCTCACAAACGAACCGAGTGCATGGTCACAGCTAAATATATCTTAAATTGTAACGAATATTTAATCATAAATAACAGACATTGAGAGATAACCTAGGATTTTAGAAATGTAGAACAAGTTGATAGAATTAAAATAAAACTGATCTTTCAGTATTCTCATAATAATATCAAACAGACAGATTTAATCCTAGCCATTACGAAATTCTATATCAATAAATGACTCACAAAAAAATGTAGGAACAACTGAGCTCTAAACATTTCACCATAATTTTCTAAATAATTAAAACACATCTTTTAAAAAATATATATTAGATGAGACGATCAAATCATAAAACCTTTCAAAGGTAGGAATAAACATTTTCCTTATTTACAGATACAATACACCATGAAACTGTTTATAAAACCTGGGTGTGGGATAGTCCCTGAATTTCTGACATTTAAAGTCTAACTGAAGGTCTCAAGGACAGATGCAACTAATGGACAAAAATAGATTTACTGTCACAAACCTATCCCCCTTTAATCCCTCTCTCAGCAGTGTGTATAGTTTATTGATTCATTTTAACACTCAGCAGTCTTGCAAACATGTTTACTCCCTTCCATCGTCTACCACAATTAAATTGCCTTTCTATACATCTGACGCAATGAATGACCTCCGACCGAGACTTGATTACAAAACCGTATTCTCGTTAAGTATAATAAGCAAGGTGGGGTACTATAAATGTCCGACACAAGGATCCGCAGGACGTCATTAGATTATGAATCAAATCCCATAGAAATATTAATGATACAAGTTTTCCATTTCTGGATAACACATCCGATATCCCATTAAACAAACGGAAGGCGATAAACGGACATTTTAACACGTACAAAAGCCATCATCCTATATTTAATGAGTTAAAAGAAGACACTCATCGACAAGTGCCAGAAATTTGTCAAGTACATGTCACGACAACGCAAACTCATCGATACTGATCGAAGGACTCTACGGACCAAAGAAAAATTTAAAATCTCGGAGCAACTAGTCCCTTACCTTTAAACAAAATCCAACTATGACTGTTTAGAGGATGCAGTCGTTGGAGAGAATCCCGGACTTCCAAAGAATTTAAACATTAAACCTCCAGCTTAAATTTGCAACTTAATAAACTAAAGAAATCCTTTGAGTTATTCCATCGAAATTTTTGAGCACAGACCACAAAACTCACAACAGGTAATATATTACACAGAGGTTATATAATTCCAAAGACTTTCCTTCATGAGAGTAAAACCTCAAAGGCGACGAAGGCCTGGAATACCATAGAATTAAAAGGTTACTCTGACCTTTCCCCAGAGGTATCCCAACTATTCGTATCCAGTTTAGGGATCCCCAGGGTATGAGCACTGAGAGTAGGTCCAAACCGGCTTATCTATTATCTTAGTTTAGCTCCCAGAGGGAATGCCAGTTTCACATTGAAATTAATTCCTCCCTTTAGGATGATGCTTTCCAAGTTGCTCCGTCCAAGTCGCCGATCTGTCTGTTTAATAATCGACTCGTTTCTTATTATAGGAAAGTGGGATGAGGAGCCGAGATGAATAAATTGGCAACTGACAGATGAGAGATAGGAAATATACGGACATGTAGCAGGATAGCATAATTTGATGGGGGAATTTCACAAGAAAGTCTCAGTCGTCTCGTCGCTATTCTAATGACTGTGTTTTATAAAGAGCAGAGAAGGAGGCAAGCCAGTTCTACTTGGGCTTGGCTTGGTCCTTTTTTACTTGCCAGATATGAGTTAGCAGTTACCAAGCAGAAGTGCTGAGGAGGCTTTGCCAAATCGATTTTTGCGCATGGGGCTTACAACACTAGCCCATCCGCTGATACCCGCACTACCCGTATTTCATGAAATTACCAATGGAATGCTCTCCCGGCTCTTTCATTCCTTTCACCTTCAGGAGTGCTCAACAACAATCCAAAATCCAACACACAAGGCCAATGCATTTCCCTACTCGGGAGAAATGATGACTCAATGTCAGGCTATCATGAGGAGACATCAAAGGAAAATAACTTGTTAGAATCCAACAATTCCAACAACTCTGTAATACTAACAAATAACAAAAGTTGCTTTTCAAAGCAAAACTTCATTTTACTCATACTCATGTGGATTATCAAAACTTTTATTTTTTACCGTGGCTATCAATTCCATCCACTTAAAAGAATTCCCTAAGTCTCCAGTAAAGTGGTTTTCAATTTCATATCTGCCACTAATGCATATTTAATTGATTAGATAGGTCCTTACGCTTGTCAGCAGTAAGTAGCTTCATGTAACTGTTAGATTAAGCTTAAACTATTCTGATTCACAATTTCTAGTCCTAATTCAAACAGAAAAGATTGAACATGTGAAGTGAAGATATAGAATGATATGGAATCAATACACAATTCAAATAATAAAATAAAAACAATTCAAAAATAAAGATTAAAAGATCTTTAACAATAGAATGAGTGAAATCCAATATTTCCCTGCAAGACTTGGCCCACTTTTCTATGTATTCTTCTTTCTTTCTAGGTATGTTTAAATTTGTATTCTGGCATTACTATAAGATTTTTCAAAGTGCTGATTCATTTATGTATAGAGTTTAAACAATCAACAATACAATTTTAAGCATTAAATCGAGTAATCTGTTAATTTTCCCCATGCAATCCCATCACCAATAGGATAACGTTTGCCTAAAGTTGTAAAGCTTTCCACACATATTTCTGGCACGATCTCACGCACTCGACCATGAGCTAGAGCCAGAAACGAAGATAATTTTTCGTACAATACCATTATGAATGAAAAGTAATAAGCCGTCAATCTTTTCCTTCATCAATTTAAGTGCCAGTGGAATTTTGCTGAAAAAATTGAGTACGTTGGTTGAGAAAAAATTAGGGACACCCTTTTTTCTGAATCCTGCAATGAGCTGTGTGTGAAACTAATAATAATAAGAATTACGGAATCTCATCTTGTTCTTGATCTCATGAATAAATGAATAGGGATTTTCAATTTCATCCCAATTATTCACACTCCCGTCAACACAATCTAACTTTTTTTAATCTGATCTTTGAGCCAATGTAAATAATGTAATAACCTTTTTATACACTAATAACTGATTTTGAGTACTGCCACTGCGTCAATGACTTCTTTTACATTCTTTTCTAACCTTTGATGTATTGATCTTTACATAATCAATACCTTGATGCAAAAAATTACAGTGCTGTAGATTACCTTGAATATACTATCTTCTATAATTCTGGGTTATTATGAGTTTAAAAGGATACATTAACTGTTAATAGTGTTAATGACTATTGATAGGCAAAAGTAATCACAAATCAATAAAGCTTTATATGAAATCTCTTTTCAGCACTAATTGGGAAGAATATACAGATTTAATTTAATTAATGCCACACCTCCAGTAGTTTCTCGTATTTATTATCTTGAGTATGAGTTTTAGGTTCGAAGTTTTTTAGTGCTCATTGATACTTTATTTTTTTCAAACTACAAATTCGTCAACATTCGTCCACTATTCTTTAACTACATCTAATAAAAACATATTCATCTTTTACTTAAAAAATCTTTTTACATTATAAATTTATCGTTGTACTCTCTGTCTGTCGGAGCTGTATGAAGAGCCTGAAACATAAATGATTTTCTTTCACACTTCACTAGCGATTTTTATAAATTAAATTATCGAATATTATATTATCACAATGTCCTCATTCTTAATTCAACTTTTGACCTCAGACCAGGCTTTTTAGTTATTAGCTCTAGTCAAACGATGCAATATAATCTATATCTTTATTAAGTTAAACTAACACTGTTAAATACTCAACACAGTCACTTCACACTTGCAATGGTGTTACAATACATTTATAACATAATAATAAAGAGCGAAAAAAATTATCAGCTTACCTATCCCGACCACAAATATATAACCCACTTTTGGTCTTCAGCCTTCAGCCTTGAATGTCCACGACCCTGTCACCTTCCAACTCCAACTCCAATAACAACATCAAAATACATTGTCAAAGTCACGAACCCACAATTGTGACAACTTTAGGAGTTTGAAAGCCCCAATTTACACCAAAATTCACACGAGTTGCAAGAGTGACTTGAGCATGAAGAGCTAGGAAGGATGGAAGACAGAGATGTGAAAACTTTTTAAAATTAATAAAAAATGCCCCAGATTTTGAGGAAAAAAAATTCGCCGACGGAAGAGAAAAGTATTGCAAAATATGAAAGTGTCCTCTTGTCCTACGACTACCGCTCTACAACAAGAGACACAAGCCCGCCAAATTCAAATCAATTCAAAACATTCTATAAAAAAATAATTTCTACATTTTTACTTCCATTTTTCATAATAAAAAGTGAAAAGAGCTTTGATTATCGCTGTGTAGTTGTTAAAAGAGGATGATTCGAAGTTACGTGAGGTGTTGCAAACCCTGCCGGTTAAGCTGGAGTCAGAAATGTCGATGGGTATCTTCGAAATCTGGGGATGGTCACCAGCAAGAGGCGCAAAACATTTATTCAGACAAGGAGACTCACTTTGGATTTGAAACGGTTTCCGAACGGCAAAAAGCGAAAAAAGGTACTTGAACAAAGGTCAGAACTGATTAGTCATCTTAAGGAGCTTTATCTAACGACGGAGATGTCAAAGGGGTCAGGAAAGCCCTCAATTTGCCAATGAAATGACAAATTTTATATCATAATAAATGTGAAGTTTGTGTATATGACCATTTCTGAGCTTAATGACTCTTTAATTTGATACTTTTCAGTGAAAGCTGTGTTTGAGAATGTAGCTGACCGATACGATCTAATGAACGACTGTATGAGCATGGGTGTCCATCGGGTCTGGAAAGACATTTTTGTCAATCGCCTAGCACCAGGGAAAAATACAAAGTTAATAGATGTAGCTGGTGGAACTGGTAATTATCCAAATATTTGAACACAGTTTCAAACTTGAATTAGAGTTGATAGTATTATCTTTTAATTTGTTTAGGTGATATTGCGTTCAGATTTCTCAGATACCAGAATGAATCTCGAGATTTCCGCCGTCCAATTCTACCTAATTTTGATATCAACGATCGTCTTCCTCGGTCTCGAAAAGTTGCTGAAAATGAAGTAGAAGCCCAGTATATAGCTTTTGAACAAGCGGAAGCTAATACAGCTAATAAGACTGACGATGAAGCAAATAGTCGGTGAGTTACAGTCAATAATCTCTTTTATTTGTTGGGTGTGTCTATTTTCATTTTCCCATATAATTTTACGATAATTTGATAGGCAGTTTTTATTCAATCAACTGCATTGTGTATTTCTAATTTAGATCAGTATTAGTCTGTGATATCAATCCTAAAATGCTGGAAGTAGGAAAGAAGCGAGCCCTTTCTGTTTTAACTCCGAACGAGCAAAGCAGCATCGATTGGATTGAAGGGGATGCCGAAAACTTGGAAACTATTCCTGACAACTCATTTGATACATATACGATAGCATATGGGATTAGGAATTGTGTTCATGTAGAAGAAGTAAGTAGAAGATTTGAATCTTATAATTGTAATAAAAGCTAAATCTGAATTTGTTATATAGGTTGTCGCAGAAGCATATCGTATTTTGAAACCCGGTGGACGATTTTTGTGCTTAGAGTTTAGTCAAGTCTCGAATCCTTTGCTGAAATGGTAAAGTAGTGAAGTTATTGATGAATATCAGATATGCTTACAATTAAGACCCTGGGAACATTATTTACATTTATGTTACAGGGCATATGATCAGTATTCGTTCCAGGTTATTCCTGCCATGGGTCAAGTCATAGCTGGAGACTATGATTCTTATAAATATCTAGTTGAAAGCATAAGAAAATTTCCAACTCAGGTATAAAAGAATGTGTAGTACCGACAATATTGTTTTATGTTTACTATTTCTGTTTAATTTAATTATTTCTGTTTCACAGGATGATTTCAAAATGATAATTGAAGAAGCCGGATTTCGATTTGTAAGTTATGAAAACCTCACGTTTGGTGTATCATCCATTCATTCAGGCTTCAAATTGTAGATTATATCTAGGCATCGGTAGTTTTGTGTAAATAAAATTAGTTCGCTTAAAAAACATTTGATCCGTTTCAATTCATCTTATTGCATTCCAAAGCTGACACATTCACGTAAAGCATAATTGTCATTGATGGATTATATTTTCATGTCATTGCAAATTGAACTTAATCCACGTGTTTTAATTTTTCTCAAATTCTTTTCAGCAACTAGAGATGGAATGCATTTCATAGTTAGATGCAAGTCTGTTTTCCTGGTTATGAACGGCAGTTAAATTAATTGATGTTCATAAAATCACTATAATACGTACATCGGGAGAAATGATTAGTTTTAAAATAAAAAGTCTTATCAACACTTTAAAATATAGCGAGCACAAGATTCATATTCCGTTTATTAATCTGCTTGTCTTCTTTTTCATTCACAATTTACAAAATGGAGAGCATCTTCCAAAATTTAATTGTTACGCAAGCCAGACGACTCCACAGCTCCCTAAAATTATATCTTCCACATTACTTGCAGAAGAACAATCAAAATACTCGACTAGATTGTTTTATTTATACGTTTAATGACTATTTGTCATAATTAATAGCAAAAGTGTCCTTAAATTCCGAAAACGGATAACTCCGATCAATCCAGATTCATAAATCATAAATCTCGGGAGCTATAAATGAATACCCTAGACCTAGACCCTAGCATTATTTGTAGCATGCATTAGAGCTGCCTAGGCTGACTGACTGAGATTTCTTTGAATTTATCGATCCGTTCATAATTATCAAGTTCACTTGAAATTATTGTTAATTTTTGGTTTCTTCGAGTTTGTCACTGAATGAGCCACATTGTTAAGCTATACTATGAAACTATTTCATAGTCCAGTTTAGCCATGGAATTGATCCGAAGATATGCCTTAATCTAACTTACAAAGTATGTATACATCAAGGTCCATTTGGTAATTGCTAATTTAAGCTGAAGATTGACCTAACTAATTAAGTTAAACATTCGTCAAATATCTATCATAATTCAGAGCGACATAATTTTAATAATTGCTCTATCTTTTAATTTAATAACTATTTATGGCTGTTTTGACTTGAGGAAGAGCTGCTGCTACAAGTGCTCCCTTGATGTTGATGGGTTGGATAACTTGTACTCGGAACGACCGTTTGATGCTGGTGGGTTTCATCTGATTGGAATGATACGGACATACCAGAGTCTAAAGAACCACAACTGCCACGACGGACGGGCTTGCCTGTAAAAAATAACATTCCAATGAGTATTTCGTGTAAAGTATTGGCCAGTTTGGTTTTTTTGTCGTTCTAACATGTCCAATTTAAGGAATTTTCCTCTTGCATGCTAAATCCATAAGTTAAGCTATTTAATAGAAACTTACATTGATCATTGATGTCGAGCAGTGAGTTGCTAAATCGCTTAATTTTCCCAACATCGACCCCCGAATCTCGATCTCTGTTTTCTTTATTGAGTGTCTCAATGCGAGTCATTTCATCCGATTCGGCAATTGCTTCTCTCAAATCTTCGGTGAATTTGGCACGGTCATGTTCATTTCTGGCATTTAAATTGAGGAGAACAGCATCCCCCTTCCTAAGACTCATTCCATATTCATAGTACTGATTAGAGAAGAGGGCCAAGGTCAAACCTCCGAGGGGATAACTCTGACGGAAGGAATAGGTCACGGAGCTCCGTTTTTTGTGAAATATCTTCGTGAGTACGAGGAGATCGTTGAACAAAAATACTTCCCGTTGGTGACAACCTGTTTTTTCCTTTTTGTTTGTGTCAGGCACCTCGTACAATCGACAATAGCATACTAGCCTGCGATGGGGCACTGCCAAGTTCTATGGAACAAATTGTTTGGAACGAATTCATTAATATTTTTCAAACTCTGGATATCAAAAATTATTTCATAGTCTTAAAAAAAGACTTAATAATTAATGTATTAAACTTACAGGTTTCTTTCCGACGATTGTCTGTTGAACCTTCATGACCTGGGTGACATGATCAGAGCCAGTTTTAAACTCGGTTGACTTGATTCTGTCGTAAATCCCGACCAAAATCTCTCTGTCAATATCTCCACCATCATCAACCCCTCTCAAATTCTTGATAAAGTCCTCCAATTTCATTCTCCTGTCTTGTTTCAAGTGCGGTGTGTGTAAGTCCGTATTAAGCATTATAATTGCAAATGCAAGGACAAACACTGAATCTGCTCCGTTACGGAATTGAGATCTATAGAAAAAACAAAAAAATTAGATACTTTGAAAAATATGTTTTTTTTAGAAGAGCGGCTATGTTAATTTTTCAGAAGGTAAACTTACACAACATGAGGATTACAAGCTCCATATCGTCGACTGAATGACTCCATAAGTCTCTCAATTTTCTGGGCTTCTCCGGGCATTCTGTAATAATTCTGGAATCTCCGGAGAGCCAAGTCTACTGGCATTGAAGAAAGGTCAATCTCGTTTACAAAGTGCCTACACAAATAAAGGATAAATTCGATTAGGTTTCCAGTCTTACAATCAATAAAGTACTGCTGAATTGCTGAAACAAGGTATAATATAATATACTTACTCGAGACAAGACATGGAAAAGGGAGACTGCAAATTGGTCAGGTATTCTCCGATCATTTGCTTACTTAGACCCTTTCTAGAAATAAGGAATTTGGACACCGCAGGTGGGGATCCCTCAAGGAACTTCTTCTTAACCAAATAAGTGATTCCTGATTCCGGCTTCTTATTAAATAAATTAAGTCCAACTCGATACAGTCTTTTCCTAATTATCTCCCCATCCTCAGTTAAACCTCCTTTTGGAGAGTTGGCAGAAGAGTTTGATAGATTGGGCGAAACATTAGTCAACGGGGTAGTGGAATTAGACCCTGACGGTGACCCATTCTGCAGATGGGCTTTAACCATAAGGAGTCCACCAGGGGCTGAGCAAGGATTTGGGGGCATTCCAGACAGCTGTTGCTGCGGGCTTGTGTTTGGGTGATGGTGGTACTGGGGATGACCTTGCTGGGTCAAGAGGTGACTTTGGCTATTGGACTGGTGTACTCCTGTGTGAGGTCTCGTTTGCTGTAACGTGTTTGGTCCTTGTTGATACTGTCGACTAGATGAGACATGATTACTATTATCACTGGTAGGGAATCTGCTACTACTACTCTGGTGTTGATGGTAATGGCTATGATGGTGGTGTCTATTAGGGTGACCCTTCTGCTGTGGGGGAGGATAGAATCCTTGGACCGAGGTCCCTGGAGGGGGGTGTATCCCCGAAGGATGAGAATGGCTGACTATTACTGTTTGGTCCACCTCCACATCTACCTCCGTGATCTCAGCACAGTCCTGAGAGGCAGGGAGGTCTCCAGAGGTCAATGAAGACTCCACCAGGTCATCTTCCAACCCTAGGAGCCCTTCTGCGTGATGATGATGATGGTGTATATGGGTTGAGTTTGGGTGTACGTCGATACAAATATCGCACCTGTAATAAAACATACAAAAATTTAAATATGCATTGAAAACCAAACTGGATGGTAATAGGATTGGTAGCTATGTAACGGAAGCATGAAGATTCCTTACATTTCAGAGGACTTTAAAATATGCATTGAAAAGTGTAATCTATAATTTTTGTTGAAGTTCAATTAGGGAGGAATGTTTATTACAATTCGCCCCCGTACACAAGAGCTTAATTTCAGGAAGTCGGTCCTCTCAATAAAAATCTCCATTTCTGTCATCAACTCACCAAACTTGTAACTTTAACGAGATGCTCTGTTACTCTCTCTCTCTTCTAAACTTCAGATGTAATCTATTTGCGTTGGCGTATTGCCTAAATCAAGTCCGTTCCATGAAGCCTCTTCCTCAAGCAGCAGACAAAGGCTTACAGTCTTATCTTTGAAATTTGAATATCCGGCTTAATTCTCATGGGGAACTAACTAATTATTTCAAGGAGTTCCCAAAATTATAACTTATTCAGTAACAGAGCTACTACTAGACTACTATCCACTTCGGGGTGGAGAGGAATACTCAGAATACTAAGAACCTTCTCGTGCTTTCTTACAATCCTACATGCAAACAAACATCCAAAAGCTAGGACGTCAACAGGATTTGAAATGCTATTGAAATAAAACCTAAATGTAAACATTGTACAACTCGACTGGATTCAAACACGACAGACTTGAACTCAACACGATGTTGAAGGACTTTTTGGCTTAGAATATCTTCGAAAAATTTACAAGTACAACAATCCGAATCTTAAAGTTTCAACTGTGACTATGAGGGAGATTTAATGTCAAGCCATTATAGACATTCTAGGTTTTAAGCCAACTTCTAGTAAAAAAAAGAAGCTTAAGAATTCAAGTCTTTATAATATTTTGAAACTGTCCAAACATCTCCAAAGCCAGTAACACTCGCATCAAAAGAAGATCGAAATTGTAAAGAAAATTTGTATCGAGCTTAGAAGTGAATATTTGGATGTCAGATCATCAATCAACACTTCTTTACGGATAATAATAAGGTGGAGGTGGCTGAGCACATGGAACATTTGTCAATGTCAACCAGGCAGCCCTATAGGGAACTCTTTTTGATAAATATATTCCAAGTTGGATTGAAAGCGTATTCAATTTGACTTTAGCTTCACACAAGATTTCGAACACTTGATTCCATTCAACAATACAATGTTCCCACACATTCGTATGGTTCACAGTCATAGTTGGGACTTGGTTTTCTCTTCTTAACTCAAACCACAAAAGCCTTTCAGACTTTTTAGAGTGGAAATCAATAAAGTTTATGAAAGTGGATGATTTGACACTCTTTAGTACCGTTACGAAAGCGTATGTGAACTATTTCCTGTCTCATCAACCATTCTTTTAAGATTGATGCAGCTCATTGAGATGAAAATTGTATTTTTTAAGATTTCACACAAAAAGCCCGAAAAATCGGAATGACAAAATGCCCACAGAAACCCCGAATTACTTGCCTGTCAAGGAGAATAAAAACTCTGGAATAAATCTAACTTATCTCTTCTAGTTCATAAAATCATACCTATGAACTACAAGTACACACGTAGGGCTCCGCGAAACGAAGCTTTTAGCGAAATGGGGCAAGTTAAACAGAAAAGTTCTCGACATAAAACACTTTTGCTCGAAGTTTAATGCACTTTATGATGAACTACCTCCCGAAAAAATAACACGGAAACAAGAGGGAAAGTAGTTTATGAAAATTTATGAAGCCATCCGGAACAACGTGTGTCCAGACCCAATAGGGGTCACGCATCTGGGAAGTTGGAACCTTTCCATAAACTGAGGTTCCCAAGAGGTCGAGCTATCTCAAGTATTTACAAGGATGAACCACGTGTACACTCTCGTACAGGCTTAGACACACAGGAGGTGGCAAATGTCCGGAAATCCTAGTTTTTATTTTGGAAACTCGGCTAAATCCCTCCTCATTTATTTACCTTCTGTGAACCCACCCTGTCATAACAAAGATGATAAAGGGTGGTAAAAAAAATCAGGCCAAAAGTATGGAAAGTAAATTCCAAATCACATAGCCTCCAGTGGGGGCCTCCACATGCTATACATCAATAATGTATCCACATTGGTTGTTTGAAAGTATTAACTTGGGTAGGATTTACGTGTTATTCAGTAATGACGACCAATCTCCTTATTTTGTTGATTAGATTAAAGGAACATGAGCACAGGTTTTTTTATATCGAATATCCAGGAGAAGTGTGTCCGGGGAAAGGAATGGATAGTTTAGGCCTAATTTAATAAGAACGATTGTACATTTCGTGTTATTGTACGAAGTTAAGAAATTGTCTCCAATTTGAAATACCGACTCTGTCTTCGTCACAATTTAACCCACCAATCTCTACTACCCACACTAAGTTAAATATAATTAACGACTTTCTGACTAGAGACTTTAAGGTTGCACAGTGAACAGATTGTATACACCTGATACAAAATCCAACTCTTTTATCCTCAAATATACAAAAACTCAGCCTCGATTCCTCGACAAAATCTTCAAGTTTTGGAACTAGAACAAGAATAAGAATCCCTTGGATATTTGGATATTCTAGCAATCTTATGAGAGAACGGTCATAAATCACCTAACTCTTCGTCCCCTCAAATTCAACAATGAATCCCCCTCATAGTCAAATCCATGAAAATAAATGTACTGAAGTCAAGTTAAACTCTTGACAAAAAAATCTACAAGGAAACCGATTCTTATTTTCTTAATTTCTTTCTCTAGACATTTCTCTTTTACACGGGGGTACCACACCAATCAGACTGTACATTGTTTGTGCTTCAAGTCTCATTCGTAATCCAGGAGATGCAGTGCCAAAATCCACATAATAAACTCCGCAGGTTTATGGATGTCCCATAGAACTACAATTTGGGATATATAGGTTAGAACTAATTTTAAAGTATTAAGGTAAATTACTAGTCCATATTAATGATTGTATGAAATTGTAAGGATGCTCCATGGCTGCAAGCTCGCAAGGAGCAATTTCGAGTAAATACATAAATAAATAAATAAATAGATCTATAATTATGCCTAATGGAACTGTCATCTCATGCTTATTTTATGCAATTAATTGCTAAAATTAATTTGAATCTTCAGACATAGGCTTGATACTAGAACATAATCTATAATCTTCAAACTTACTGTATTTATAAGCTGAAGACTTTCTAGCTTAGTGTTTGACGTCTTTCATATCGTTCAGGGTAAACATAATTAATCCTATCAACTATTTTCAAACACTAGCTACCTATCATTTCCAAGAGCCGTCTTTTTCCTATCTTCCATAAGCCTCTCATCTCCGTTATGCCCGGGAGTCCTATGATATGCAAAAGCCTAATGAGCCTACCGAGAGGATATTTGAGAACATAAGCTTAATCTAAAACACAATTTCCCTCTTTATTCGCTCCTACCGACGAAATGATATTGCAAGTCATTTCGCCTACACCTAGACACATGCCGGAACTGAAACTCTTAACAGAACTTGCTTTCAAATCCTAGATTCTCACAGGTCATAAGGGCAGGCGTAGGGTGGAGCAGAATAGCTAAGAGTATGGATGAACCCAGACTACAAAATCATCAATTTTAGAATTCGAAAAAAAGTTGGAATCTGGAATGGAAAGTCAGTGCACGTGCTGGTACTTCCGTAGCTACCTTTTTTAAATTAAATGCACGTTACCCATTTTTTCTCGGATTTTTTCTCCACATTGTCCGAATTCTTCCATTTGTCAGTAGAGAAGCCCCGAACATGCCTTGCTTGTCAACACCGACTTTAAAAAGCCCGTAATAAATGAACACATTCTGGAACCCGGGAGAGTTGGGAGTCCCACATTTAGCTAATAAGCTTCATGTTCTCCCTTCAAAGGGAAGCCTCTTTGCCAACGTAATCGTGACTCGCCTGAGGGATATGCGAACAATTTTATTAAAAGACTGCGGGTTGCCTGGTAGATAAGCATTCCCAAGCTTAGTAACAATTTCAATGCCTAAAGACTCCAACTATGCAAATGAGCAGTTAGTAGAGTTCATTGAAATGTCTGAGAGAGATGGAGAAGAAACTCAAAATAATTCGCATACCCAAAACCCAAGCTACCCAAGATGTCAATCTGCTTTAGCCATCAAATGTGTATGTACCCCAGCAAGTTTATATTTTATGTCACTATTCGTAGAACAGGAGATCGTAAATGGAGGAACTCAAACCTTCCGTTTTAGGAACAAGACGGCTGGAGCTCGGGGGAGTAATACCCGAGTGGGTTACATGACGAAATAACTCTGTACTGTTACCACCACCGGTAAGCTAGCTATCCAGGCTACCTCCATGGAAAGTTTGAGAGGAGATGACAAGTAGGGAAATCCTATCCTACACTGAATGATACTAGTCACTAGTAATAAAAATCCATAGAAAAGTTATCCAATATCCCAAGAAAGTCAAAGGAGGACAGAACAGCCACTATAAATTTTACCATCTTGAGCCTCGCGACTAGTGCGCAATAAACCCATCTAAGTATCTAACAGATCTGGGGATACAGCTCATCTAGTGACGAAATCGGTGACAGTTTACTGACAAAATACGCCGACATCAGCTACTTTATTTTAGGAGATCCTGAGAATCTCCAGGATTACTGTAAACTACGGGGAGATAAGTCGACACTATGGTACGTTTTCAATAGTCCAATCCCTCAGGCGTCTAATCCGATATTCGATGTGCTACTACATCCTCACTTCACTCCTGTCTACCTTTTCCATACGCTCAAATCTGCAATCGCTCAATCAGCAATAAATCTGGAATACTTCCGCCGTCTAATATCCTAACAAAATACAATTTTTCAAAATAATCTGTACAATATTAAAGCTCAAACCCCCGTCTCGACTTCCTGTAGTAGATCAAGCTCAAGCCTTATTGTTTGAGGTTATGGCCCTCTGCCCGCCTACGACATTTGATGACCTTATCTTAGCTATTAATTTTTGGTGGTTGGCTAACTGTGCGGGTTATAAAAAGGAGTTGTATGCTTCGACATCTTGCCTGGCTCAGTCCAGTCCTTACCATATTATTTTTTTGCATGCTGAAATGAAATGAAAGAGCATTGTGTGTAACTTACGAGTTGACTGGAGGAGACGTGCTGGAACCGACGACATTATTATTGATCCTTCTGGAAAGTCTCCTTTCCGTTTTTATCCGTTGGAACTCTTTTACCATGCTATATCTGCATTTGTTTTCGTAAATGTAGATCGTCAGATAGATCCATTCCAGAGACCGAGTAGTCAAGGACCAGACGATTCAATCCAACCAAAAATAAAATATCAAAAATACAATACATTAGAATCACATCATGTAATATAATATTGGATAGTTTATAGCTTAGGGTTTGGTTGGGTAGTTTTTGTTAACTTATGCAGCTCGAATTGTACACAAAACATTGCTACATAACAATCGACCTTTGATTTCCATTCAGTATTCAAATGCTGATGTCTTTTCTTTAAGTAAAAATCCGAATGTATTTTTTTGGAGAAAAATAATTCATATTCTGTTTGGAAGGTATTTGAGGTTTCTTTAAGAATCGGGACAAAAGATTCCGTTGCTTCCTGGATAAAGTGTTGTTCATAAAACGCCAAGTTTGTCAACATTCTTGTGTCTACTTCATCCCGTCATCAGCTAACTAACTAAGGGTACCTAGTAACTGACCCTATAGCTTGTGATCTGGACTTAGAATAAAAAATAGATACAGAATTGTGTAAGTGGAAGCATTTTAATTGTAGCTTTAACTCTGTCACTGGCCATTGTAATTTATGGATGGCCCTTACTTAAATTTCAATCGTACTAGTCTGGTACTATTGAGGATTTGACAAAGAATTGTATAATTTCCATGGTATTCATGGTCTGAGGGATCGAGGTACAATAGTGTCTGACATGGGTTGGGCTCTTTTTAGATATTGAATATTGAGGTGTAACTAAAGGCATGAAATGCTCCTGATTTTAGGAGAAAGGTTTGGAATTTTAGAACGTGTGAGTGTTTGACAAAGAAATCGACACTTGACAAGACAACGTAGCAATTTGGATGGTTCAAGTGACTTGAGATTATACGTAAAAACTTGAACCAGACAGATCTTGAGCTAGCAGACGAAATAAGAATTTATTCTGGTTAAATTCAAGGAAATTCAATCCGAACTTGATCACATGGATTTGATTAAAATAATTTTGTTACATATTAGAAATAACTTGGTGATCTCAATTGCACTCTCTTTTCCCATGCAACGAATAAGAGGCCATTGGCATTCATATCGATTACCAATTACACAACGACTCTGCAATTGCATACGAAGAAACGTGTAATGAAGCAGCCGTGTGGACTCCTTGTCTTGAAATCATGAAACCTAGAAACAATTTGATCACACGAATCCATCCATCGATAAAGGCCAAAGTTACTTTCAGCCCAATAGGGAAATTCATACTAGGCTCTCCGTCTCAGTCAAACTGAGAGCATAATTTCACACTAGCATCAAAATAAATTACATATCTGCCATGGCATAGCGTGATCTCCCCTACCTGACTTTCTTATTCAAAAAGTCAACAGGAATAACAACTTGAAAGCAAAACTTGCCATTCAACTCAGAAATCAATAGCCCTATCTCCACGATCTAGAAATAACAAGAGCATTTACTAATAACCTCTCTGCCAATTTGTCTACCAAAAAAAAGAAGCCACTCTACCAAAGATATTACTTGATTTCCAAATTCCTGACATGCTCCGTCTTCTCCACCTAAAACCTATACATTCTTCCGGGAATTCCTTACAATTTATTTCATTACTTCCCGTGTGCTAGGACAACGTGAACTCTTGAAGGCAATAAAAGAGCTGACTTGGAAAAAAATTGGCAAACTGCAAACTCTTTGAAACTACAAAGTCTTTAGCAATTGAATGGGCCGTTCTTCTCTACTGCCGAAAACAAATACAACCTGCATCAAAAGACTTGAAATAGTTGAAAGAGAATTCCCTTTTGGAGCCGGTTGAAAATTTATTGCGACACATTGGCACGAGTTCATCTCCCTCGCCCTTTTTTGTAGGTGAAATGACCCAGATTCTCAAACCCTAATCACCCATTCCCCACATGACACAAAAGAAATAAAATCCCGGGACACCCAACCCGGCGTCGACATGAATGGCACTCTGGAAGTGGTCCGAGGAATTGGGCTTGTCGTCATCCAACTAATCGCCCCCGCGATCCGGGCATGAATATTTAAATTAAATCCCACCACCCACACCAACAAGTTAATCTCCCTGAGTTGTTACTCAGGTTTATTAAAGACGGGCTCCCAGGACCTACGTCATCAGTCCCCTTGTGGGAATAATAGGCAAGGCTCTAGATTTCCTTTGGCTCTTTTGTCCTCTCCGTGACACTTTTTGAGTTTTACTAAAGAAATAGGAGAGGCGAGAAATAATGAATAACAATTAACCCTTAGTGAGCTGGTGTACTGAAGGCACTAAAAGCGTGAGTACTAAAACAACATGGGACAAATAAAAGAGAGAGAAACGATGGGATGACAAAGATTTCCTATTCTTGAATCCTGATACGAGACAATTATAACTAAGAGAAAGTTCTCCATCCCGTAGCCCCGGCTGCTAGGAGATCATTCTCATGTATTTATTTAGATTTCATGTGCAAATGTTGGAATTTGAACTAAACTTTCTAAGGTCAGGTCCGCGGATCGTTTCACAACGTGGGTGACCCTTGAGGCTTGGATGACCCTTGGGAAAGGGTCAAGATGACTGGGAATGGGAAATGTGAAATCAACAACTCGGAAGGGGATTTAATGAAATAAATTGGATTGGAATCCCTTCGGCTTCGTCTCTTATTTACACAAGAAAATAGCATGAGACTGGTTGGAAACTTTCTTGAAATTAGCCATATACTGTGGCAATTTCGTTGCTGCTTTCGCGTTTTCTAAAATCAAAGAAAATGGACCCATATATACCAAATAGTTCGCAAGGCTTGATGTTAAATCCTTTTTCAACTCTCACTGTGTACACAAACAGTGCTACAGTTCCGTCTGTGAGTGTATTCATGATCATGATCATGACAGAGAGAGGAAACTACGTAATGCTGATTCAAGTAGTTTAGTAACGAAAGCTCAAAGCTCTAGGAAAGAAGACAGAAGAGTTTGATGACAAAACTTGTAAAATATAATATTTCCGGGAGTCGAATTCCCTCCCCTATAATTCCACCGAGTCGATCACTTTGGCCCTAAACTTAGGGAACAATTCATCGAAACTGTTCACAAGCACAAAAGCCGAAAGAGTCTATAGAAGAGGAGAATGAAATATATATTTATGGAGCCCTCCATACTCGAGACTTTGCAAACAATTCCAGTTCCACCCGGTACGGGCAAAATCGGCTTTTCAGACGAAATAACAGTAAAACATTTCCACAGAGGGAAATAAGCTGAATATTTGCACCCGAGAATTCCCAGAAATAGCTCCACAAGTCTGGCTTACTAAGCCCCTTTAAGTACCACTCCAAAGAGGCGGCTACTTCCCAGTACATTTACATTCAAGACGAGTCTGCACCCTATCATCTTATACTGAGGGTAATCTAACTTTCATTTCAGCTTTCAAAAGGGTTCCACCACTCCACGGAATTCGAAATCTGATTTTTTTTTCTCCTGCATAATATCCCAGAGTAAATAATGTCTGTAGTATCTTCAAAGGGCGGTGTGGGTTTCTTGGGCTCTTTGGTAATTTATTACATTTTGCCAAATCATAATATCAAGCTCTTATCTGCACTGCAAAATTCTCTCAATACCGATCCTCATCTCATTTGAATTTCAAATCTCTCTGACTTTCATGGCTCTTTGGCAAGGGCTTGCAAAATCCTAGAGGAATCGCATATTACATCACAAAGGCAAATCAACTAGTCGAAATCAGGTTTCGGGGGGTAAACAAGCAGAATTTGTTTATCTCCTTCCTGTCACATAAATAAAATATGTTTTGGCAAGACTTGTAACAGTTTTAAAATATATTTCAAAATACTTCCCGACTAATTAATCCCTAATTTGTGTTCTAAGTTATTATACATTTTATGCCTATGTATAGTTGTCACAGTCGGTATGAGAATACGTACTTAATTGCAGCCACAGGCACAGGTATTCAATAATATTTGGCAAGAATCTCTAAAAAAAATATGCAATCTTCAACCGTTACTGATATGTGTACCTAAGAAAAGCGCAGGTGAATATGCACAATCTACCCCTATTAGAAAAACACACCTCGAGATCAGGACAGGAAAATGGCATAAAATTAAAATTAGCAAACTACAAACAAATGAGTTTGCAATCTTGTGATAATCTCTTCTTGAAAAAAAAGAAGGTGCAAGTGAAATTCATACAAACTCCAACAAGCAAGGTCTCCTACTTTTCATGATCCCCCTTTTAAAAAACAAATTATTTCTAGTCAAAAGGGCCGTTCATAATCTACGTCCAAGACGTTCCAATAAGCCGAGCTAATGACAAGCCAACTGGTCAAGTAGGGATTACTTTTCTGGCTTTACATCCTTTATGGATTGACTCTATTCACTAGTTAGCATATTGTAACACATACATCCTTTGTATCAAACTAACAAATGATGCCTTAATTACCATTAAATACTTCATTAACAACTAATATTCAAAAGTTGAATAGATGCAAATTTACACTTAAAAACCATACCCATCCTAGGACATAATTTCTTCCCAATTTAGAATAGACTATCCCCATATAGGGGGATATTATTAATGAACTTTTATTAGCTCAAATTATAAAGCCAAGGACTAACTGAGAATAGAAACAGGCCCTTAGTTTAAGGACAGGGGGTGACTTTTAGTGTGAGCATTCATTGATTTTCGATAGAGTACTGAATAATAGATAGATTCAGGCCAATCCTCAAAGACCCATGCCGCTTTTTTAGAGATTATATGCCTCGCTGAAACCATTATTATGGATATGGGATTGTAAATTGCAATTTGCAATTAATAAGATATTTCCAGATCCCTTTCTGTCTGTTTGCTAGCGAGGGCTTTTGTGAGCAAATATTGCATTGGCTCTCTCATGAGTTAAACATGAGCTGAGGGTTGGATTAATTAAAGAAAGGGAATATATGTGCCGGCATGACATGAGTTGGCTATTATAAAACTAACACATTTTCTTTGGGAAATGATGGTTGGCTGAGGTTTGCCTTTGGGTTGGGTCGGAGATTGCAATCTATGCACAAACTAAGGCCTGTCAAATGTCAATAAACCTCGATAAATAAATAATTTTTTTACCCTGTCCAATTCACAAATCGATATCTTCAAGGCCAGGGAATACAAACACTAAAGTTAGTTCAAAAAATTTCGCATCTATGAAATACGCGAAGCAAGTTTAATTTCAATTTGGAAACTGAAACAACCCATGACTTGGGAATTCGCTGTATCTTGGATAACCCTTTGATGATTAATTTAAAAGGGAATAAAACGGTTTGATGATAAGATGGACATACCTTCGATAAGCTCTTTGAATAACCAGAGCTGCATCTCTTGCAGGTTCTCCACTGCTAGGGCCGTACCTTCTCTCCACGAAAGCTGATTCACCGTTTTCCTGTAAAAAAAATAATACAAAAATCCACATTAGATTAAACAGTCAATAGTTTCGAAAATAAATGTATTACTATGCAAATCATGTAACTCAAAGTAATATGAAAATCCTCACTGGTCTTAAGCTGTTTTCAGAAACAACTACTGGATCGACAAGAACTAGCCTATCTAATTCATCTTCTAATTAAGTAATTCAAGGTTGAATGAGTGACTGGATATCTGGATGGCAATCGAATCCACTTTGTTTCCAAACCGCCGTTAAGAATCTTACTGACTGTTGCTACCCAAGAAAATACAAATCTCATTCACTACAGTTCTAACTGCAGCTAGCAATCCGTAGCCTCCAACTCGAACAGAGAGAAACTGGTTTGATTCAAGCAAATCATTTTCCTGGATTCCAATTTTTAATCACAGATTACATGCCCCGTGTATTATTACAGCCTAGAATCGTGTGGTAACTATCATGCAGGAAAGCGAATTCGCAGAGATCCTATTTTTGTGGCTACCAAGACATAAATCGCACGTGAGAAATCAGCAGAAATGGACCATCCACCTACTACAAGTGCGGTTTATTTCTACAGCACTGAGCAAACACTCCCAACGGACATATCAGACAGACTCGTAAAGTTTTTATCATGTTTTTGGACCTTGCTGAATGCCCTTGGCTGCCCCTGACACCACCTTATTAGGAAAGGCACAGACTTATTGAATCTACTCGAAGGAAAATAATTGCTCTGAAAATGAGAAATTTTCCCAGTGTTTTTGCTTAAACTCAATTAAATCCGTATTGCGTCAATCTTGAGTAATCCCTTGTGATCCCCCCTCCTAATCCTCTTAATATTATTAAATCCCCCTGTTATAAATCCTTTCTGTACTAAGTAGTATCACACAAGTTTCAGGACCTAAGCCTCGTTAGCCTTATTCAGAATTCGGTCAACACGATTGTGCATTGAGCTGAAGGTTGGACATTTGAGTGTCTCGAGTAAATATTTTGAACTAACCATTGAGAACCATTAAATAGAGCAATTTATAGATTTGAGAATGAATTCAAATGCCACAGACAAAGGGGAAATAATTGAGTCGAGTTATTAAACAAATCTGAACTAGTTCAGTCTGTCTTAGCTTTAAAAAAAATGCAAGTATTTTACGTATTAACATTGTTGAATCAATTAGTATACAGTGGTTGACACTCTGAGATAAATTTTTAAATTACGACCATTAAAAACGGTCAATTAAATTTGTGGCAATAACAATAAGACGAAAACGGCGACCCACGTGATAACCTAGATAAGCAAACTATTTTTTGCAGCAAAAGCTCTGACTCATCTCACAGTGACCCCTGACCACATTGAATGCAAATTTTTTTGTTCAACGGAATGTCTGCAAATCTCCACTATTAGCCGTTAATTATTCATAACATATAACTTACAAGGTTGTTAGTTGTAACTTGCAACCAAAACTTTGCATTGCTTGACAATTATATATCCCAGCATATTTATCTTTAATTTTCAATTTAATAAAAACATGTATATAACTTTATGCTCAAGGGGTCGTCCATAATGAACAATCGCAATAAAGAACAGTCGCCAGTGAGACGAAATTTCCCCAATAATCATTACTGGACAGCCCGCATTGTAAATTGCAACTGCAAGTGGAATGTTTTTTTGCCCAACTCACGTCCTATATACGTGATAACACATAGGATTGTGTCTGATAATATTTATGACGCTTTTGGCGAAGGATGCCATCATCTCATTTTATGCTATCAACGGAGGTCAAGATTGGCTTGAAACTTTTTTTTATTATTACTTTGCAATTTCCAATGTGTAAATCATATTTGAGTGTGCAGGTAAATTGGGACAAAGTGGCAAGTGGCAACTGGTACTAGATCTTTTGTATGTACTAAACTGTAGAAACTAAAAATTATGCTAATTCCAGAATCTATTGGGCTTTATATATTAGATTCGTACGTGTCCAACATACACTATCAACATCTTAGCATGAGCAACCTCCCAAGTTCAAAGATCACATGGAATATTTTATAGAATGGGTTGGCCAGTACCTGATTTTTTTTACAAGGTAGCTCCAAGCCCAGCACTATATAACAAATAATAATACTCACACCTTTACGTAACTTCTACTACCTCTTAAGCTCTACTACTTATTTAAGTTTGATGGCCGTTGCATACCAACAATACCAAATCCCAAGGGATCTCAAAAACAAAAACCACTTTGAGAATTTTTAATAAAATAAGCCACGATGTCATCTCATGCACGCTCGCGGTTCTGTGCTCTACCAGACATTGTTTTACTTTCCGTTTCAGATTTTAAATTAAACCACAAAAAACTATTAGAATTCATTGGAGCCAGAAAGTAATGATCAGAGGAGCCATTTCTCCCTTTGAGTGGGTAATTAACACTAGAGATTCTAGCACTTTCAAAGTAATTAGTAAATCAGCATGAGGCTGAAGCTCCTGAAGTTATCATATCTCCGAGATTCAATCAACCATATTCCTCCTTTTCAGCATGCCTACCAGTGTCACCAAGCTATAGAAGTGTGACCAACCAACAGCAGATTGGACTGCCTACTACTACCAACGTACTCGTACTAACTTTTGTGGTTCACAATTTAATGCTAATGAAGCCTTAAAACTGTATCACAAGGATTTATAATGAGATGGAGAGTTTGGAGAGTAGAAGAAGAGTTAGTAGCAGCCCATAATAAACTTACCCCGTTGTTCATTGGATTTTCAGCCGAAACTGACCTATAAAATTTATGCAAGCCCCCTCCATGGGGTTACCAGAGCCAAGAAATAAATTAATTGCTCTTAGATAAGGAAACTCCAGGCTCTCTCCAGGCATTCCCAGTCTCAACTTTTTATGATTTCACTGAAAACAGGCGAAATCTCATTCCATGTTCGTGGGCTGTGAGAATCCCTGGGGAACATCCACAGTTTTATCCATAATTCAGAAGCCTACTATTGAATCGATTTTCTGATCGCCACAAGGTTCATCCAACTACATATTGATAGTTTGAAGCTGTTCAAACTATATTCCTACAATCCAAACCGTTTACACAATCTACTATACAAATATACATCCCTCCCTCCTACTCGAACTCTTTGCCGATGAATAGTTCAGGCCTCGAAATACCAACAGAATTGGAAGTAAATGACACAACAATTCCCTACGTCATAGCACTTTTTGAATACTATTTAAGGCTCTTATTAAAGTCACCCACACGTTCTGGTTTCTGACGTTCTTGGATTCTTCATTGCTCGCTCGAGTGCTTTCCGTATTCGTACTAATACTAACCCAGCCTTGGGGTCTTGAATCTGGCAAGGTAGGATGATAATTAATAAGCCAATGCATCCGGGATGGAATCTTAAAGTGATGACTCATTTCCCAAACGAATTTTCCTGGAAATTCAATCCCAAGATATTCGAAACGGACTACACTTTTCTTAATCCTTTTGGGTTCTTGAGCCTGCAGATATAAACGAATATAATTCTGACTCCCATGAAAGACCAAAATGATCGATCCCTCCTTTCAAACAGTCAGTAGTTAGTCCCTTAATCCAGACTTTTGAACATTGAGCCCCTCATAGTCGCTTGAATCGTCCCCACGTGGTTCGTGGAGCACCCCTCTCACCTGCTCATTTCTTACAATATTTCTTATACTTTATTGATACAGAAAATTTAATTGGATTATTGAGGCACGTTATATCAGTGTCAACCTTCTCCTTCCTCCTATTCAATTTTAGTAGTGAGCAAATAAAACATGAGCTGAACTCTGCAGAAAACTTCACCTTGATTTTGTTACATCGTTAATCAGCCCAAACACCCTTGTCTTTTTCTATTTCCTTTTACGAATCTCTGGGTTAGTTACGATTTTTTTTTAAAAGCAAATACCGTAGCTTTTAGTTAAATTGCTATGAACTGTCATGCCACTAACCAATCTTCGTGGTTCTTGTAAGACGTTAAATGCTCCTGATTGTACTATTTCTTAAAATCAAAAGCCGTTAGCAATGGAAACCTCAAGGAGATCTTTACATCTTGTCCGCAGCTAATTACGTGTCCAATCTAATTTTTTTAATTGTTTGTCAATCAGCAACCAGGGCTAAAAGAAGTAATTGTTGATCAAATGTTAGAAACAATATCCAAATCAAAAAGCCACTAATTTTTGGTTTGGAATATTCTTGATTATTTCTCTGAAATTTTTCCTGAGTAATCATGAATACAATTTTTCATAATAAATGTATTAAATAATTAGCATCTAGTGAAGACATCAATTTCTAACAAATTACAATGAGCCCCGTAACAGATCTGTAAATTGCCTTGTGCTATCATAATCTGCGTGCACAAAAGTATATAGTGACTAGGAAATGAAATATTTAATAGTATTAGAAACGAGCTAGAATGTGATTTGTTGGGCAATCTGAGGTAGAATATCATATTGGGTTTATGCAATCCTTTTGACACCAAAACCAACTCACAAACTTATAATCACATTACTTTATTACGTGGGACTCAACCGTTGATCTCAATCCATTAATTACTCTATATACAAATAACAACATGCCAACTGCTAGCAATTAAGACCAAACTGTATGCCACTAATTTTCCTACAAATAGAGCATCGAGTAATCAAATCTAATTGCATAACCATAAATTAATGAAACACACCGAAATCCATAGCTACATCTCACCTTTCCTTAAAGTTCAATATCAATTACAGCCTTAACGGGGTTTGTGTTCTAATTTGGCCAACCATGTGGAATTAAGCCTGAACCAAGTAATTTAGAAACGCATCCTCACTTTATATTTTCGAAAGAGGTAAAATTGACCCTTGCACAAGGTGAAAAGAATTGTTTTGAATTCAGACAAAGCTCATTGGAAAGCATTTCAGAGCTCCATTTGAAAAGTTATGATTAAGGTTAAACTATTTTGTTTTAGGATGGCGAACAATTAAAATATCCCAAAGGTCTAAGACCCTAACCGTCATACTACTATTTGTTATGTTTAAATGTTTTAATTATCCAACAGCATATTAAGTTGATGGGAACAACCGTTGCTGGTTATGGAATTAAAAATTACTGTACCATATATTCTTGTGGGTTCTGTAGAGATAAACGAGCGATTTTCTTAAGGTGAAGATTCCTGTAATAAACCTTTTGAACTATTGTAGTGTACAACTAGAGCGGAAAATATTAATTTCATTGGATTTAGACTCTCCTCCATTTTAAATGCTACAATGGCATCTGTTAGGTGTTAATACATCGTCGGCTTATCTAATTTGGCATTTAAAAAAATTAAATCAAACACATCTTATACTTGAAGAAAAAAACTACCTCCTCCTATGGACTCATACATACATGATCCACGTGGACAGTTTACAACCGAATATAATTTAGTTTAGAACGATATTTTTGGACTAGTTTTACTGTTTAATATAACCAAGTCTTTTCTCGACCCAAAACCGTAGCGTGTGGACAGCCCTTTGGCGCGAGGATAAAGTATTCCAATAAAAACTTTCCAAGTTTCTATTTACTATTTACAATCGTTATAAAGTCCTCTTCACAGTCATCAGTTTATAAGAGGTACACTAATCTAAGTATGAATGGGATAATTAACCCTCAAGTGTAAAATTAGTAAACCTCCCCTGAGGTAATTAAGCTAAAAGTTTATAGAGGAGTCAACAAATTATAAATAAATAATAAATACAACCTTGTGGTTAACTCTCACTCAGATTTAACTCTTTAACTTTAATATATTCTTTTTTTAACTCACGAGGTGATTATTTATTGATTTCTAAATTACGATCTGAACTACTATGAATATTTATAGTAGTTAGGTTAGGTTAGTTTTTTCAACTAACTTAACCCTAACCGTTTCTCAAGATTCAGAAAAGTCCAATTCGAAATTTTCATCAGATTCAGTCAAAGAAGCTCTCGAACAAAAATTAAGATTCTAAATTATTCAACCCTCAAAGAATTTTGCATGAAACCAAGCAATTAACAACAAGTGTCATACATACCCTGTAAACGAAGAAGCAGCCCGGAGGTAAGGGTCTGACGTATCCAAAAGTACAATTCCGAAAAAGTCCTCCCGTTCCCGGAACCAAGTACAACATTTTCCACTTAATTTCACTTTCTTAAATATACTTTAAAATGATCTCACATCCACAACGAATGACTACCTAAGCACCTCCATGCAAATATTATTCAATTTCAGGTACTCAGAACAAGACTCCCATCCCATTAAATTAAAGACACAAAAAAGCCCACGAAGAGACACTCGAGTAAATATCCTGTCCAACTCAGTTCAGCAGTAAGACTTGAGACTTCAGTGCCAATTCCATGCAAAAAAACAAGGAAAAGCTCCTTCCTTAATTGTATTTACAAATAGTTCTCCTCTGAAATAAAGTTGATGTAGAAAGGTTTTGATTGAACACAGGGAGCCGCAGTTGTCGAAAATAGAACTCGCAAATTGAATTAAGAAACCTCTCCAGTGAGTAGTCTACCCAAGCCACAAGGCTCTAGAATCTCCCAGAATCTCAGGAGTTGTTCAACTAATTGAATTGGCAATAAAAAATTATTTCCAACACAGACATCTCCAATTCGATCGAGCATAAAAAAACTGAGGAGAGGCAAACTATTAAAAGAAGAAGACGGTGATGTTAAATGAGATTGAAGGAGAGGTGGACCATCATCACCCAAAGTACAAACAAGACTGAGAGGGAGATCAACATCAGTTTGCGTAGTGAACCATCAACCTCCACAATATCCAAAACCTACTACCACCACAGTTTCCTTTCTTAATCTTCCATTAACACTAAATTCAACTTAATAGCCTCCTTAACCCTTTATGGATCATGGGCTCGTTAGGGGCGGCAGCTATTTCTGAACTAACGTTACCTATGCACGTTACCTATACTTGAAAGTGATGCTGATGAGATGAGAGGAGATGATCACCCAATGTTTCCCAAGAACTCCGAGCAAAACATAAACAAACTCAGACAGCCCAAACTGCCAAGAGATGTGTAAAAATAAGTTTGCAATCCTTAAGATTCGCAATAGCACATTATACACACACACTAAAGTAAGCCTAAGCCCAGCGCAGTCTTGTCCCTAATATAATGGCTAAGTTCCTAACCATTACAGTTAACCATGTAGTTAACCATGCAGTTAACTAACTCACGATGAATGGTAATAGTGTCAGTTGTCAGTGTTGGCTGTTAGTGTACTATTGGGATCTTGTGAGGATAAATATTATATTCTTAAAGTGTGCAGGCGAATTACTCTGTCCCAATTCCCCCCTTGAGAAATACATTGACTGTTTTAATATTTACGTTTCATTGCCTTGAATCGATAGTTTGGACGGAGAGACTCTAAGTGGCTTAACCACTTGCTTTGCCTATCTCTGCCTCCAATTTCTTTGGAGTAGGAGACGAAGACGATGGGACTGGGAGATCAAAGTTATTGAATAGAGTTAAGATTTTATGTATCGGGATCAAACGAAATGAAATTCAGCTCTTTTAAAACCAGGTTTACCACCTTGCCAACATATTCTACTACAAGTATGAGAGATGAAAGGGTTTGTTTTTTATTATTATTCAAGGAAGACCCTTGTGGTGTTTGCAAAATCAACTCTCAGCAGTAGAATCTGGCAGGCTCATGGCATGTGGCTAGAGAGTACAATGCGATCTTTGCACGGCCCTAATCTGGCCAGTTCCGGCTGAAAGTTGTAAACATTGGTAAGATGACTTGTTTTTAATTTTTACTGCAAGAGTTTTAAATTTAATTGCCTTAAACGAGTATTAAATTTTAAATATCAAATGTCAATAAACTATCAGATTTCAGTCCCTTGTCATTTATACGCTTATTAATTTAGTGTATGGTCTGAAAGGTGTTGACGATAAAATAGCCAAGATTGGCGAGGGTGATTCCTAACAATTAAAACCTTCAGTCAAAACTCCCCAGTACGTTCCGCAATAAATGGGTTGGCAAAGACACATCTCTGTCCACATGGTTGGCTGAAAATAACAAGCTCAATGATAAGTCAATTATCGCAGATGATAGCCACCTTATACTCCTTGAGATTATGCAACGTCAATCTAGTTTGGAACTAATTATGGTTCATTAATCTCAAAACTCCTACACGAAAACCTTTAAATATTCAAATGAGCAAATGAGACCGTAGACCTTTCTCCACTATTTGCATTCAACATCAGAATCAGAATTAATTATTAACCAAGAATTAGTAGCATGAGATCAGTTACAACTTACAAAGCCGTCCATCAACGCAACTTTGTAGATACAAAAGGTTGTATTTATGTGCAATATTATGTTAACTAGTAAAAGAGTAACAAGGTCAAAAGTTATGAAGATCTCTGCATGTTATAAAATAGCCTGTTTGATAGAGCCAATTATTTCCAACCTCAGAAATAAAATAAGAAAGTTGTCACTGACATATGAACTGCAGAGATTCTTGTTGCTACTGCTATGAGAGGGAGCTATAAAATTATCAGATCATATTGACCCAGGTCAATGATAGCATGTTACTCCATGTAATGATTAGCCCTTATGGAGATTGACTTGGTCAACTCATTCAGTGTCCGGTTAGAAGTGTCTCACTTGATCTGCCTTACTAACAGCTCGCATTGTTTTCAATCCCCTCTTTGTTGGCGGAAACCGGATAAGCCGGTTAGGTAAATGTATTTAACACGTTTCTTTGAATTGTTTGAGATGACTAGTATACAAGTCACTTTTTCTTCACGGGGGCTTATTCAATTTTATGAGTTTGAAATAGAGGTTATATGTGTGTGTGTAGGACACTTTTGTAATCTGCAAAACTTCACACACACGTTCCGACCTGAGCTTGACAATAGACACACTGCTTCCATGTCCAAAAAGATGACAAACTGTTTTGGCAATATTCGATACAAATAGCTAAGTACTAGTAAATTCGAAATCTTTACAAACTGAACCTCTGTTCAGCAAACTTTTGACACGGAATCCCAGTCGTCTGAACTTTTGAGAGTTCCAAGGCCAGTTTCAATAGTACTTTATGGGCAAATCCTAAGTTCAAAAATCATAAAACCTAAACTGGATCTAAAGTTCCAATTGTGTAACAATAAATTCTAGACGAGATGACAGAGCCCAGGAGAAGAGTTTGTTTATTTTTCATAGAATGAACACATCAAGGTAAACTAAATAAATCATATTTCGTATTAAAAAATAAAATAAACTTCTTTCACATTTGGCCGACATTCATAAATTATAGTCCTCATAGTAGCCACTACAAACACATCCTCCTTTGCTTATCAGTCTATCATTTCTTATCAGTTTCCAAGTGGGAGGGGGATAAAAACCAAGTGAATTCATAATTCACAGCCAACCTGTCTCCTTCTAAAACTCATAAAACGTTGAATAAGCAAATCTGTGTCACTTGACCGGCTTTATGACTGACGTGACATTAGAATTTTATCACAGATTTCTAACCACTCAATCTCTCAGTGCAAACTCTCACAAGGCTTTACTTGTGATTTCCAGATTATTTCAGGAAAAAAACGATGAATATGAAAGACAATTTATTATTTTGGATCATTAATAAAGTCACATCCTGTGCATATGCTCTTTTTAATACACAGTTTATCAAAGACAATATCCTAGCAAAGGACTGGGGCCATAGAGAATTGAAACAATTTGGGGCCTCAGGGTGACTTGCTGTTTATTTGTCTAAATATAATTTGTCAAGATCAAAGCCATCGACATACTTATTTAAATAAACACTAGTTCAACCAAGTACCAACTGTCAAGTGAAGGAAACCACAATAAAATAGTGGACTAGAAGAACAGTCAGACATGATGCACTTTCTCGAGGTTTTCAGATTCAGAATTGATTAGCATTTCGGTCAATCGGGTCAGTGAAGCTTTCCAAAGGTTTCTCAACTTTCCGAGATATTTGGCCGTAACAAATATTTCTAGCCTGGTCAGCATTTGTTATCAGACGAACAAGGTTGAATGCTCTGCTTTAATCTATACAGTTTACACATAATAACGCGTTCATTTAATCCCATAGTGGCATTGTACATACGAATTTTGAAAACCGTCAGCTTCATCAACTTAATTTACAGTTAAAAGTACTGCACCATGCATGGAACTTTTGCCCAAGTTTGTGCTAATGTACGAGTATATGAAATATAATTTACTGTCTTGTGCAACTTCAATTAAAAAATTAGCTCCACGAGCAACTGATGTATGGAGATTTAAAAAAGCGGATCGAATAGAGTTAGCATGCAAACTAAAGGAAAAGGGGAACTTATTGGGAGAAAAATGAAATCAATTTTTGGATTGGGATCAAGAAATGAAGGATGACGAAGTGGCAGAGGCAGTCCTGTATGCCAAATCACTTTTTTTGAAGTAAATGGATGGAAAGCTTCATGATCTCTTTCTCATGAACGAATCCTTTGTAATTTATGCATCAAATTTCTTTTGCACTCTTTTAGATATTATTTCATTTCTAGCTGTAGCTTAATATGTCCTAGGATACTTGAAGCTCATTGTTGGGAAAAATCTATCGGATTTTGAATCGCTTCAAATCCCAATTTATGTGAATCAGATCAACTACAAGAGTCTTTGTTCTTGTTTCGTGGCTTTAGCTGTGGTTTATTCTGCATCTCACCCAAAAGGATAAGATATCCCAACTGCCAACTGCCAGGCCAGCCCTGCCTGAGGAACAATAGAGGCAACAATTGACAATGCACCTTCACAAGATCTATAATAACTACCAGTTTAGATAGGAATAGAAATAAAAAGATTCAGGATAATGATGTTCAAGATGTATTTAAAGCCAGATGGGCTTTGACTATGCTTTATTATAATGCAACACCACGGATCATCAACTAGAGATGCTGCTCTACTTTTTAATAAACTTTCAATCACCTTCTCCACCTCATTATCCTGAGAGATAAGATGATTTGAAAACCTAGTAAATAAATGACTCTATGCTAATTTTATATAATGTTGAGCGTGTTCCTTCAGGGAAGGGCTGTGTTGATTAGTAACGCCAGTCAACAGTTAAAATCGATCAACCTCATCTCTTAATTTCTGTAATAATTTGATTTTGCACAATTTAAAAAAACAAAGCTGCTGACACGGATTCAGACAGGGACTTCAACTACAACCTACAACCCCCCAGGGACTGTTTTAAGGGGCTCTTAATTCTTGACTTTAATTCCAAAACCACAATGACACAAACTACAAGAGGGATGGGGGTGTCCAACAGTTGAAGAAGACAGTTAAAACCATCAGGTGATTTATGGACGTGAGTCTTTCTAGATTTGTAGTTTATGGAAAGTGTTGAATAGGGTTGATGAATATAAATTGAATTTAGATAAGTGGCAGCTGCATCGTTAGTTATATAGTTCCCCGTCTGCATCCTTATATTTCACGGATCATCAGCATTCAAAATATAAGTGGCAGTGCTGGATCTGGTAATTAGTTTGTCATCAATCTCCATACTCAATTCGTAACAGCCTTCACGAACGAAATAAGCCTCTCAATCTATCAACTACAGTCTAAGCCATTATGTGGCCATATGATTATTTTCAAAATGCTCATTACCATCATATTTCCTATTCTGGTAGTCAGAAGTAGACAAAGTATACAGAACTCATGACTAGAGGGATTATTTCTCATCCTTGTGATTTTGGTGTAGTTAATGCTAAAACTTGTGGTTAGTATATCCAAAATAGTAGACCAGTGAGGATTTATAATTTATAATTAATTTATACTTTTAATTAAGTTTAAAAGTTAAAAACTGCCTTCTAGCGCAAACTATTTTTTGCAGACGTTCAACCGAATTAGTTTATTAAATCTAGGAGATTAGGCAGAAAAATTAAAATTCTTACCTCAACCGAGTCATGATGATAGTTAGTTGACCCTGTTGACTGACTCGTGGTGAACAGAACTGGTGAAGAAGAAGCAGAACTGGATGAGGATGACGAGGATAGCCGAGTCATCTCTGAACTCGAATACGTGCTGGAAAGAAATTAAAAATACACAAATTAAGATCTGAAAGTTTTTTACTACTATTTTTTAAAACCTTTTAATCCTTAATGACTTTCAATTAAATGTAGAAATTGTCCACAACTCTCAACTCTCATATGTTTGTAAAGCCATTTAAGTCCACATGCAGTAACTTTGGAGTTTATTTCTGTACGAAAATGACAAAAGAGAAAGACATGGCTTTCCCGTACTTTTCAGGCATACAATTAAGTGCTAATAAATCTGTCTCCCTATATTCCAGCTACACTTACAAACTTACATCCATCTTTCCATCTTTTCCCCTTCTTACTTGAAACCTTTTTTTGTTAATAAAATATTTTAAGTTAAAAAGCAGACATTGTGAAGTTTGTGTGTAAAAAAAGAGAGACAAATTAGACGAAAGCAGCATGTTGACTTCCTCAAAAGAGTTATTGACTTTTTTATTCCATGAAACCATTTTACTTTAGACTTTACTTTTACCGTTTTTTTATAGATAAAACGCGTCTAATTTTTTTTACGGAACTCTGGCTCTAAATTAAAGTAGAGTTACTGTCTACAAAGGGTGTAAATATTTAAAACGAAATTAAAATTATATGATGTGCAATATGCATAAGAAATCATGTAAAAAATACGTATGAATAATATCAACAAGATTTCTAATATTTATGAATGAATTGCGTTCACATAGACTTGATAAGAAAACTTTCAATAAAAACTCCAAAGCGTTTATTTTAACGACTTAAGTTAATTATCAATTTCTTTAGCCTTAAAAACTGTCAGTTACGTCTGCAGCTCAAAGCCGTCCATTCATACCAGAATGGTAACTGGTTAGATACGTATAATCAAATAAACGGACCATGGATTTACTATCCTAACTAACAGCTGGGCTAGATAAGGTCACTTTTGATAAGATTAATAAAATAAGTAACGGTTTATTAAAAACCCATCTCCTTCATTCATAACGAAACGTCGCAGGGAGGTTAACCTTTAAATGTCTGTGGAATATGGGCCAAGAAATTGGGCGATTGGACCAGAGATCAAAATCTCAAAGGCTAATGACTCGACAGAAAGTCAAAAGGCACTCGCAAAATCTACGCATCACATTCAACGGATCTTTCATTATCTAAAACGAATGGGAAATTCTGATGCACACATGTAATCTACTGTTTTGTTTGATCTATTCTAATTCAGTCGGGTACATACGTAGTAGAAGTAAAATTAAGGGGCCAAAAATTTGACAAGTCCCAGTCGCTGTATAAAACAATAAAATGTATGATATCATCTCTGACAAGTTGATGGTAAATTTTATTAGCCCGTTAGCATCTGAATAAAGTCAGCATATCTCACCCAGAACACATAAGACGGTTGTACAATGAGTTTCCGTCTACTTAAGACCAAGAGGTAGCAAGTTTTATTTGATAGTCTCTCTTGCTATACAGTCTTCTAGGAAAATGATTAATACCCCAATCCAAGAAGATACTACTTGTGACCCTCGAGGGTCAAACCCTCCATGGAGAATGGAGAATTCAAACACCCAAAGCCCAAGGGGCTCCTTGCCTAATTGATACTTTTACCCAAGCATGTCTGATAACTTTAGGAACTGAAGCTCCGCTTACAAATGCCACACACGAAGTCCTCACTTTTTACAAACACTTTTCAAAAGCACTTACATCAAGGAAAGTCCCTGTAATTGATAATAATTGCTGGGGATTTGTGGTCCAAGTCTACAAGTAATGTACAAGGGGGTACAGTAGATTACAGACAAAATATTATTGGCTCACTTGGATCTTTTTGGGGTTGTTGTTATTGTTATTGTACAGCTTTTTTGGTTATTGAGAATCGAGATCTGTACTGACCGTAAGTAAGTATAACTCCTTCAAAGAATTATGTGGCCCTTGGGGGTCTCGGAAAGTAATTTTCAATTATCCTCTACTCTCAAATCCAATATTTGTTTTCTAGTTCACAAAGGCCACCTACCAAGGAGTTCGTTTTCAAGGAGGATTGTCCAGATTTCAAAGTTTCATGTTTGTAAAATATTTTTAATTTCTTCTCAAACTTTAGACTCCTATCAATAGCCAACCACCAATTGAATAGTCTGCACACTGAGAATGACGATCTACACTACTCGAGACTGAAGCTCAATCGTACACATGAAATCAAAGAGGTTGAAACCTACTACCCGAATCCGGGTAGAATCTCCTTTGCGAAAATACCGGAGACGGACACACACTGTTCAGAAGGAATCGGCAATGGAACTGAAAAAGTGGAAAGTGGTGGAGAGTATTTTCATCCTTGAGGGGAAACCATTCCTCCTCTCTCTCTCTTCAGCCTTGCTGGATTCTTCTTATAAGTCCGATCCGAAATTCGGAGACTTCGGGGTCTCCTCAAGAGGCCCTAGGTACGGTATGGGATGGCAAGTGGATGGGGGAATCGAAAGAAGTTTGTTGGTGTGGGTGGACTCGGGCGCAAGTCTCTCCCTCACATTTATTACCTTTACTCTCAAGTACCGTAGAACCACTGGAACGCTCCAACTCATCGAAACTCTGACAACCTTCAAGCTCCCCAAGCGTTAGAAACTCATCGATGCATACTTGTGACTATACGCTGTTCTTATACTGTTCTTATACTGTCCCTCCTGCTCGGTTAAAAATTAATAACATCCAACACTGTCTACACCCCTGAAACCAGAAACACTTCCAACCCTTTCCTTCCGTATTCCCATCTCTCTGTTTTCTCTCGGGCTTTGAAGCACCGAAACCCGAGAATTGTATGTACTTGTACAGCCTGAACTAGGCCCAAACCACCCGTGTGAGATTATTACTGCAGCGGGTCATCCACACTCTACAGTCTACACACTCTGGACTTTATGTACAACAGTCCCATTATCCTTAAATACCTTAGGGGTTTAAAACAGTCCATGGACTACTCCCAGCATTGCACTTACTTGCTTTCATTTCATCCTCTAAATGAAACAACACTCTCCAGGGCTAAAATCCACGAATCCACGTGTATGTTTCCAACAGATAAGTGCAGCCACTATTCCCAATATAAAACCAATCCACTCAACAAGGCAACTACAGGGAATAATACTACGAATACAATCTACAACTATGGAAAGATCCTCAGGAGAAGTCTGGGGAGCTGGACTAGTCTCCCCGAATCGATTAAGGAACCTTGCAACTACTACGGCTCAAATAGCCGTATGAAATTATGAATGATCCCTTGTGACTAACCTGAGAGGGATAGCCATAGCCACCCCTTAGCTGGCAGAATCTGTTAGTCCAGGGATTTTTACAATATTCAAATACCCACCTCGTCGGGTAATAAAGGGAAAATTATTAGGTAGGGACAGAAGATACCCGGACTGACTCACTGTGAAACCCTCATGAAGTTAGAGGATTAGGATCTACAACACTGCAACCACCAAATCCTATCTCCCTTGTAATGTTGTAACATCCGAGTTACCTCAATTTTCACAAGGGCCTTTACGGTACATGTTTACATCATGGGGTTCATGAATGATATGCTACACGGACGTATTAAATTCCCCCCTGAGTCAACGTCTCTTCATGTTATACAGATGGGAATGAATACGAGTGTAAAAATACCCTACGTTGACATTCATTCTCGAATACATTTGGTCAAAGTCTTAAAGTGCACCGTGCACTTCTGTGGTATAGATTGCATTTCAGATCTGTCACACCCGATTCAATGACACCTTCATTGGGATGGACGATTATTTGGAGAGTCAGTGCATTCGATAGCCCTCCTCACGTCCTCCTTGTATCTATTTCATGACAATGCACAATTCAACTATCATACTCATGTCATATCAAACCTAAGGGTGGAATCCGCTCAGATGTTCGAGTCACTACTGTAATTACTTTATTTACACAAATGTTGAATGTTAAGTTCTTTTGTGTACCAAAGTACTAAAACGATACCGAATTTCTGAATGTGGGTACTGCATGTATACATACACATGTGGATTAAGAGGAACACTTGCAATAGCGCTATGGAGCTCTGACCTTCCAAGAGTTTCCGTTTAGGATAATTAAGGTTTACGAGGGAGGGATGCTCGAAACGCCCTTCGTAATCCTTACTTTCATGTAACACAAGAGGGTCATGACACTCATGGCTATTGACATTGCATGGAAATGGAAATATGAAACTATCTCCAACCCCGCAATCCTGATTTTTATTCGAAACACCCCCGAATACAAAGTAACCGAAGTTTCAAATCCAAGAATATAAATACCGGCATAAATCAAATAGAGCAGAATTTTTTGAAGCTTCACCGCACTCGCATCATTTTTTGCATTCTAAAAATGATTCCCTGCCTCCCTAAGACACCAAATCACTTAAAGGTACATCCATACCTTCGAACTTACCAAGCCGCCTAACTAAGATGCTCAATAGATAAGTCCTTGCCGCTTAAGGGACTAGACTGACGCATAGTGGATGGACAGCCCTTTAGATTCCAACCCCTAGCTTTCTAAGACGATCAAGATCTTCGTTTTATATCTCCTCTCAACAAAAGACTTGTGCAGTATTTGTTAAAGCCACCCTCCATTCCCAAAGTCTTCCGTCACAAGTCTGGGAAGAAAGGAGGGAAGAGAAGGGGAACTTAATCGCAATTCCGAATTCGGTTTTTTTCTCTCTCTTTTGGTAGAAGAGATGCCAGGTGGACTACTTGATTCCGAGAGTCGACCGGGTAGCAGAGAATTCCTCAAGAACAATTTCATTCCCCCACTCTCCCCTTCTTAAATATATATGAGGAAGATCCATCTCTTAAGCCAAACGTCTTCCGATTTAATTCCAACCCGGACCTACAACTATCCACTGCAACTACCCGGGTATTTCAGCCGTTGACTGGAACATTCGGGTGCAAGACTATCGATTCTATGCAGGAAAATATACAAGCCATGGACCGTGCATGTTATATATGTTATCGTCTCATAACAACAACTCTTTCCAAACTGTGCTTTTTTACTGAAGTATGAGATTGATTTTTCAGCAAGTCTGGTGATTTCCGAGTGCGGGGAAGGTGTAATGGATTCCGTAAATGATTATGATTCTGTAATAAAAACACCATTTGGCTCAGCCCATTTGGCAGCCATCAGTGTTTTGTCAGTGTCATCTCCTGAATGATCATCATCGCTCTTTTATCTAATGATTTATCTACTTCGGGGTCTACTCACACTTAAAGAGCACTCCACAACAATCTGCCCTTGGCCTTAATATGGATTGTGGAGACTCGCTTGAATAATAATGAGAAATTTATCGACCTTTCCTATATAATTATCTAAAAATATCACGTAAACCCGAAAAATCCTGAGTAAACATGACTTTTGAAAATAACAGGCATTAACAGGATCAAACGGAATGTCAAACTGATTTTAAAATATGCTAGTCTTCTTTAACTTTTAACCCTAGTGGGCATTCAAATTTCAATACCAAGAATCCTGCACACTTTGAAAGCTAGATCAAATTGTTTCAGCAGCATCGAATTTACCCCGGACACTTCAAAATCTTGTTAAAAAAAGGGTGGTTTTTCAATTCCAGTGCCAAAAAGCAAATAAATGATGGGACTTGGTAAGTGAAATCCTTTGATCCTGACAGGACATAACTTTATCTCATTTATTCTGCCTTATCTTTATTGCTAAAAGGGTTTCAACATGCTGTCTCCAATGCACTGAACCAGAGACGCCGGAATGTCTCCCTATTCAGACTGGAGGAAACACCCTCTTCATTCCCTTGCATTTCCCAAGTAATTCCTAAAACCAAGACTTTAGGAGTCAACGAAGCTGAGGGAAAAGAGGGGACTCATTCCTGCTCTTTAGTTAAAAGAGAACAATAGAGACACAGTACAGCCTTTTCTTTGCAACATTGGACTAAAGGGGGCTGTACATCTTGAACATTGAACAACATAAAAAACTTTTAAAACCGAGCTTCGGTGTTGGTATAAACTTTAAGTTCGATGCAATCTATACTCTGGAACATGAAATATTTTTTTGCAATTAGTTTCTACATCTCAGTTCAGCCATAATGGCGACAAGTTAACAACTAATAAGTTTCTTAGTCTCAGAAACTAGCAGTTCAGACAAGAATAAGGTAAGTCGGGGGTAACAACCCTTCAGAAATGGTGCGATATCATCCTGATTGGAACTGATTGTATAACATTGGGTTACGGGTAACTTCCATTGCTACTAAAAGAATTGGGAAAATCGGATCCACTCACGTCTCCGTGAATTTATAAGCTTATCTCAAACTGTTCCAAGATCCCAAGATTCCATGGGTATGAAGAAATGCTAAGATTTCCACAATGGATTGAATCCGACTTATATTTTGAAATCTCTCCCATCCCATTAGAGTCACGTCCGAGTTCTATCGAATCCATTAAAAAGCTTAGGATTTCTTTGCAACTCATCCACATAAATCCTTATTAAAACATTATAACTCCACCCAAACCACAATAATAAGATCCTCGATCCTCTAATATCCAAAGCATGACCTTCCCTACTTGGTACGAATACTTACCCCGTCCTCCGTGACTGTGACAAGGAGAGAATGGGGATCCCTTGGGATGATGCTGGAGACTTGAGCCGAATCTCTTCTCCATGACTTAGCATCTCATCTACTTATTTATTTATATCTAATCGGAATTCAGACTCTTTCACCACAAACACCACAAGATATTATGTCCTCGGGTCTCTCTGTACACTTTCAACCTTTCAAACTTTCAACCCCATGAACATTGGGCACAACAACAGACACAGACCATATAATATTTTACATACCAAAAAATATGAATAATATGACGAGAGTTGACAAAACCCTGGAGATAAAAATACTTTTTTCCCAAAAGTATATACGAACGTCTCTCGTGTCTTGTCCTGTAATGTCTCTTGAGTCTTGAGGTAAAAAAAAAACTTGTCCTATGTCACCAGCAAAGTCAGACTTGTAGTTGTACTCTACTTGTGCATATATAGTGTGTCATTTTTTGTAATATGGCATTATGCAACAGTAAGTTCCCTACAGGACTGTTTTATATAATACTACGTTCGTATCAGAACTAAGATTTTTTTGACATTATGACTTGGAGTTTAAAAAATAATGCATAATTATTTTTCTTCACAAAGTGACAATGACAATAGCACTAGCCAAGACGTTCTTTACAGACTCCAACATACCATCACCACGAGGAAGAATCGACCTAGGAGACCTTGTTGGACCTGAGCCAAAGCAGCTCTAATGTTTTATTTTGCGTGGAGATATTCCAGGAAACATTTGATTTCCCAATTTTTGACTGGTAACAAGGTAGGGAACTCTTATTCTTATTTCGTATTCCTCAAGGAGCTTCTATCTTCAATCCAATCCTTTTAAGCTTTTTAATATTCACAGACTCCCTGAGCCCACCAGCTCACTTTTTGGCAGTTTCTCCACAGATTTATTTATCTAGCCCCAACTCACAATCTCTCACTTTAAACTTATATTTCAAAGAGAGATGCGTCTTGGCCTTTTAAAACGTTCACAGCCAAAAATCCGATTCTCAGAGTCCAAAAACCGTTTAACTTACTGCTTACAAGTCGTACGGAAAACTGGAGCTGTGCAAGTTACGAGGAAACGGCCAAACGGTTCCCTCCTCTCATCTCCAATAGATCCTATCTCGTGGAGTTGTATACAAAATAATATCCCATAATAATAAATAGGGATAATCCCTTGTGGAATTTTTTTTGTCCAGCAATTCAAAGTCTGAAAGGTTCCATTCCTCCGTACCAGAGCCGTGTTATGAAACAGCTGAAGATGAATAGAGAGAGAGAGGACTAGGGATGAATATGGGGAACTGTCCCTCTCAATTGTAAACGATTTTAGATTTGACATATGAACCCAGAAGAAGAGACGTCAAATGGGAAACTGGATCTTTTTAAAATATCATATGTGCATTAAAAAAAACTACCACCTAGTCATCCAGCCATAGGTGGTATCTCTCTGTCAGCGTTTCAGTATTCAATTCATATCGGACTCTAAAGAACACCCTTCTCGACCCTGTTGGGAAGATAGGTTGGAACATGGACTGCTGGAGTGAATTCCGCAATTTAAACTTCAACAGTTGGCAATGGTGGTGGCAACACTTTGGGACACATGTGTTACTTATTTCTACAAGTGTGTAGACTGAGTAGATTTTAAATATGGGCTCAGAAGGCATTTGTCCCTTTATTAGGGTTCAAGTATTTTATATATCGTTCTGATTGTAAAGGACCCTTTGACTCTTTTTAGAGTTTTTATCAAAATCAATGTCGAGGACAACTTTAATGAATGGGAATCATTGCCCTTAGGGTTTTATCCAAATTTCGAGAGCCATCCATTTTGATCATCGCCCTTGGTTTCAACAAGTCATCTTAACTTATGGTGTACAACGGACATCATTGCATTTAGACCTTTGAACCCAGAAGGGAATGGAAATATTAAAACGCCCACTCTAAACGAAGGTTTTAGTAGGTTTCCATGATCTCATTTAGAATGGAGCCTGTGAAGGGTCTCTAGTTACTATATATGTATGGGTTCTGCAAATGTAATTGAATAGTCATCGATTTCATCGTTGAGTTCTCAATGCAATTCCATTTGAGGTGTTTGAACACAAATCTGTCATACTCATGCAACAAATATTTCAATTTCATACCAGACTCGTTTAGTAGATCAATTACATATCATCATACCCTAAAATATTAAATGATGGTTAGAGTGATCCAAAAGCTATTGGCCAAGTACTAGAAATCTCTGCATATCATACAAAATCAAGAATATGGATTTAGCTGGCATAGTTTATGGACAACCCGATTGTTAAATTCAAAATGTACAAACTCATTTTGGTGGAGATGAAACCAAATCCGGTGCTCCTTAACCAAAGGCAAAGGATTTTGCGACTTGTGCATTTCGAGATGAAAGCGTTTATTCCCCTTTGACATTTGCTTGTTACGATTACGAATTCAAAAATTCCAAATTGATTAAAGCTGTTTCACCAAAACTTACTCACACTAGTAGACGTCCACTTGTCAGCATAAACTGGCAGAGAATTTTTTACTATTGCATAGAACTACGTGACACGTTGTATTAAAACTAATATTGACTTATACAACTGTTGTTGTACGGACATATGGTAACGAGTAACTGGTTGTATTATCCTAAGCTTTGTTGTTGTATTTCAAATTTCCCATTGACGTTAACGAGTAAACGGTTCAGGTAAGCCACAATGTGTGTGTAAACGATTGTTGAGGAACAGTTGTTGGGCAGGTGACAAGCTTCCAAACATTTTGATAAGTTCATATCAATCAGGTATTTAAAATTCTCTAGTAAATACCATGAATACAATACACAGTTATTTCTCCACTCACTTGCCTCTGCAATCCTAATTCGTCCTAACCACAATTATCCCAATCCCACCTGCTAACCAGTCTAGAACAAAAAAAACCGTTTAAAAAACTCTGTCCACAAGGTTTCCAAAATATTTTCGAAAACTACTTTTCAAATTACAATCTTTACGTAGTATACACAAGTAGTCTTAACTCCTTCACAGAACTAGTCTAACTTTACCTAAAGTTATACCTCTTTGTAATCCAATAGGGAGCTCATATACCTAATCGTGATCATGTAACCCAGTCTTAAATGGCTTAAAATGTACAGCTACTTCCCTCCCAACCTACAAAGACTCATATATAGATATACTACCTACCACATTCAAAAACGCTTTTTTTGAACTCATATAATTCATATCTCCAATTATATGAAACAATATTAGGATAAGGATAAGAAGGTAGGTGGTATGGTTATGGTGGTATGGGAAGGTGGTTGATATTCAGGTGTAATAATAATATTAATGATATCATGAAAAAAAGCTAGAAAATCCATAGTGAGATTGAGAGATGAGAGATTACAAATGGCATGACTGCCTTCCCATCTCATCTCTCTCGCTTTACAAGCAAAGAAGCCAAAAAAATACATAATTCTACTTGGCTACTACGAACTATAATCTCCCTCAAGGTATTTTATAGATATCAACTTTGGGGGCATGGGACATCGACCCTGTCTGCTTTATTGTACCGTTGAAAAAATTTAATAATCCTACTCGTCTCGAATTCCACTAATATGTCACTGTCAAATCATCAATAAAATTTCGACACAGTAGGCCTTGTGTGAGTAGAGAGTGACGCACGTCATCTCCAATACCCGGATGAGCCGTGGGTGGATCTGTAAAGTTTGAAACTATTTTTTTTAAATACCGTGTAATTCCATAATCGTAAGTGCGATGATAGCCTTCTCAGGCGTATACTATTTCAAGTCATTTAGTAGTATTCACCAGAGATATGATTTCCTCTTCCTCATTAAATAATACTGAGGACTAGAGAGGACATGACAAAACTATGATGAAACTCAATAACACATTAATAAGACCTTCAGTCAGGGCGGGCTAAAAGCTTCGTACGTCATACTCGAGTGAAAAAGTTGACTAAAAAATTGACTAGAATTTAGGTCGATGTCTAAACCCTAGAAATCCCACGGATAAAAAAATACTTCACACGATGATAAAAGTCTGGACGAAAAAAATTTCGACTTTTCACTCAAATTAATCCTCATCGTTTCAAGAACCGATTCTTTAGCCAAGCTCATCTCTTCCAATCTGTTTAAAATGGGACGACTTATTTAGTTTGGAACTTTGGATGTATGCATAACGCGAATTTCAGCGGCATGAAATCCTTCCCAGAATACCAAAACGAGCCCAATTAAAAATAGTTGTGAGTTTGAATCTGCAAATCTGCACACAGGCCATTCTGCTCTGCCATGTGGTTCAGGGGAAAAAAACCTTGACTGCGGAGAAGAGCATTGTTAAGCTCTATAAAACTATGGGCATAGCTTGTTATCTGCTTGAAAGTAGTAGATAGTAACATTGTGATCTTTTTTGATTGTCTTGGCCACAGTCATAAGCCGCAGAATTGCGTCTGTCTCCCTCCTGCCGAGATCTTCCATTGTTTTTCCCTCACATAAAGAAGTGAACTCAAATGTACACAAGATATTAGTTCTACTTCTCTTATTCCTTGTCATTTGGGTCACCTACAATCCGATTAATCCACGTCCTACCCACTCACACAACCTAGTTCGGTCCTTGGGCTTTTTTGTATCCATCTCGTCCTTTGGAAATTTATAGCAATTCTGGGTCATTTATCAAAAGGTTAGGGATTCTTAGAGAAACTGGCCAGAGATTTATGGATTACGATTATAAATTTCCTTGTAGAGAGTCGAAGGGACAGTCTGGGTTGATAAATAGATGAACTGTTGAAAAATCAACTTTGTTATGAGGGAGATTTAGTGATACAAGACTATATTGGTATTATAAGTTAGTGCTAGAATTTTCACTTGATTTCAGGATTCAAAAAAAACTTTCCCTGCATCTTAATAACCAGACCAAAAAAGTCAACAGGTTCTAGTTCACATTTCTTCTTGTACACGTGTGCGTAAGTGTAAATAGACTGCACATAATCATTAATTTATCATGAATATTCGTGATAAAACAAATGTTGGGATAAATTATCTTGATATAAAACTTGAAATTCCAGCCGGTAACATTAAATTTCGAAACTCTTGGTGCTCAAGAACAAAAGGTGCCGACTCGGTGAGTGTCGATAAAAAGTCCATTAAATGAGCCCTGTATGAAAACACGGGACATTGAGAGATCCAAATTAGGTTGGAAAGAGCCCTCCGGATTCTCATAATAATTATTATACGACTATTAACTCCATGACATGACTTGCCATATCCAAAACAAAAGCAGTTTTGGCCAAAAACAGAATCACGAAATTATCAAAATTCCACTCACTTTTAACAGCAATTCCTTTAAGGGTTTAAGGGCCTTAAAGGTGCAGTTTTTCATGTGGAAAAAAAACATTCTTAAACGTGTCACGGAATCTCGGCTCACGTGAGGATCATATGGTGTTTGATAACCATCATAAATCATACCGTGATTCCAAATACTAAATCATATATTCCTCATCTTGCTTGAGCATAACTTCAGAGGTTTCTATAAACACTTAAACGATTTTCTTAAGCATTTAAACTCCGGAAACGAGCAAAGCTTCCACAAAAGTTGAGCAAGGTTCCCACGAATTGTGGACAATCTTTTCCTGAGGGATGGAAAAAACATATAAGAAATATGGGATTTCATAAGAATAGCTCAGACACTAGGGATGGGGACAGCCTTTTCATATCTCATTAAACTTTTGTGTGTTGAGTAACCCTAATAGGCTTCTTCATATGTTTCTTCATCACATCTGTATGCATATGCTTTCCTGCCTCTCTAGTGACTTATAAATGTAATACAGTAACATAGCACCAGTGTTGCGTAACCTTAAAAAAATTCAAAGGGTTAATATCTGAATAAATACAACAACAACACCTGCTAAACCTGTGGAGGCTATCTACACATTCAAAACTGGAGTGTACGAGTATAATAACCTACAGATCATATTTTGATAGCATTTAATGACTCCTGGAAAAAATTTCAAAATCCACCTCAGGGAGACATAAAACTCTGGACATTTGAACAATCAAAGCTTACGTAAGTTTATAACAACAAGTCTGTCGTAGTGAATGCATAATGGGATGTATGATATCAAAATATCATGAAATCCCATGATGATAATAATAAGGGCCCTGATTAAAAGTACCAAGGGAACTCGTCATGCCCTGTGCACACGTTAATCTATAATTTTCTGCTTTACAGTCAACAGCATAAATGAGGCACTTATTTCTCAATTCTCCCTTAAGGTTTCCATCTCTTTATAAACTATATAACATGACCCAAGGGCTATAGATTTTGTTGGCAGTTGGATGTTTTTTTTTACCTTTATGTGCACGGATTTTTTTAACGGATTTATGTAAACCACAACTCCAAAGTGCAACCAAAAGTTTAAGATAATCATGGACAAAATTTGTATTCGAATTGGGTCAAAAATAAATCTTACTTTCCCATGGACCGTGAGAAGAGAAGCTCAGGATAAAAAAATATTTCTGGAGAGTTTGGATCTTTGTTTTTCGAACTGACGATTTTTTTTTCCTTCAACACACTTTCAACTTTGAAGTTTCGTTTGTAACTTTTTCAATTTAAATATGAGCACATGATGTATCCAAACAGCAGTCACATTCGAGAAACTTGTCTAGTATAATTGAATTCTGCCGTGATAAAGTGTTTTACTTAATACCTACAATAAAAACTTGTTCCTTTCACATGAAAAATTATTTGTTATTCTCCAACCGGGAGAGTAGAAACTTTTCAAGCACCGAATTCGTCAGTGACAAACACAATGTCAGCTTCCGACTAGAGCCAAATGCCAAATCCTCGGTACTCCGAAAATCATCTACGCAATTCGGATTAGTCATCACACCCAAGCCACTATGCACTAACAGGACAACAAAAAAAGGCTAAATACCTTAACTAATTATAAATAAACCCGATCTTTAAAACTCTCTATTTTTAACACTTTTAGATAACCCAGGAACTGCTCTGTCTCACCAATTCCCAATCTCCATACGGGAGAAAATACTCCTCTTCAACTGTCTCCCTGTCCATCAAACTCCTAAAATCCAAGCTCTTTGAAATAAGGCCAAAAATAATCTTCTAAAACTCCAGTCACCAGTACAGATCTTCAGTTAGCTAATTGAACATGAACTAAAATCCACTCCCACTGTCTGAAAATCTCTTAATGTAACTCTATCCACTCTATCAACCTTTTAGGACTAAAGAGAGGAGTAAACTAGTACACTAAACAAAGCCCCAAGCATATGTGCTCACTTACAACGAAAAAAATCTGCAAAGCCTCAGCATGTTGAGATCTGTGCAAAGCAATTTCCAAGTGCATTGCAAATTATATCCAACAAGTTTTCCCTTTAGGTTGCAGTTAATCATTTTGAGAAGAAAAAAAACATGGCCTTGGATCGGTAGAGTCAGTTTAGCTATTTCAGTGTGTACCAGGCAGACTTATCCAAATCATTCAATGATTTTAAACTCTTATTTATCAACTGCCAAATTACTTTTTTAAATTCACACTTGGCTCAGTCTGCCTGTCTACTAAACTATGGTAGTAACATGTACCACGTAGTAATAATAATAATATCTCGTCTCTTGGCTCTATTAAACTATACGAGCCCATTCATAAACTACGCAGATCCTCCTCACCTTGCAAATCCAGCGGAATCCAGTGGAATCGGTATTTAAATCCCTTTGCATGGGAAAACTCAGTAAATGTAGATTTTTTGATTATGAGGGGAATTTAGTGCCTTATTTAAGGTAGTTGACACAAAGAAACTCAGATAGCTCAATGTAGTGTGTGAACAACCACTGAGAAAGTTATTCATAACTTATGCCAATTTATTATTTGTTTTGGATCGGACTCGAATGAGGAAACTATGGGGCGAGCAAGGGCATCCTCATCAATCCTCATATAATATTATTATTACAATCAGCTTCGTGTACTCAGCATCTTTGATTTTTTTGTTATTGTTTTGAAATCATTCCGCAATTGAATATGATATCCATACAAGCCTATTCATAATCGATAGTGCCTTATTATCCTCATATTCTCCATCCTCTTATACGTATTTGCCGTTTGTCCTCGTCTTTGAAAAAAAACGGTACAAAAGCTAAAGACGTAGCCTTATCGAGTGACTTGAGGAGTAATTACACTCGAGGCTCTTTCCAAACAACCGTTCAGCCTATTAAGTCAGTAGTAGCAGGAGAAAACGGTGTAATCACCTTTGAAAGAATAATGGCTAACTGACTTGTGACTTAATTGTTGGAAAAGTCATCGTCAACCCTAGAGGGCTTAACAAAATGTACATTTCCCTTGATAAAAAAAAGTGATAATTCTATTGTTCGTTCCCATAGGTTTGGAGTAATTATTTTATTTTTGCACTGGGTTATGGACTTAGTAAGTTCAGCAATCTACCTCCTTATCTTGTTGTGTAATGTGGGCAGAGTTTGAATTTTCTTTAATATATGCAAAATCCCATAGGTAAGTTTTTCTCACGGGATAGGAAGCATAATTGGTTTACCGATTCTTGCTTAATACATATTCCCTTTATCCTCATCCCTGGACTTTGGCATGTTCATAGAGGTAAAGGTTACATGGACTCGCACAAAGTCTGTGCATATTAAAATTCATTGAGTTGGAGGAAAATTACAGGAAGCGTGTGATTTTCCACATTTAAAAAACGGGTGCTTCTGCCACTTGGCAATAATCAACTAGATGAAGAACTTCTCATGAGAAACTCGTTCACTTTTCCTTCGTTAGTTTAAATTTACTATACACAGATCCCATTGTTATCTAATAAAGAGTTGATGACTTTGCCCTTCAACGGGTCCACCCAAACTTTTTGTTCTGCGTCGCCCTCCACTTATGTACTCTTTTTAATAATTCAAAATAATTGTATACGTAGGTGAATGTGTCTCGTAAAACTCTGTAATAAACCCTTTGTTTGCACATAAATTGGATTTAAAAAAACAGATTTAGAAGGCAGTAACAAGCGATAGATTTTTTTCCTGAATTAACAAGAAGGTTGAGCTCCAAACATCAATTGAGCTAATCCAAAATTCACCTTCAATGATCTCAACAGCATGAATCATGATTCATTATCCATCCGAGTTGAATTACACCTTGATCTCATTTTAAATTTCTATTGCATGTTAACTCATAATGTTATTAAACACTATTTTACCTAACAATCTTAGGAAGACAATGGAAATTGGATGAAAAAATTTACCTTGCAGGTGAGTATGATGACAGGGGCACAGGGCCACTGACCTGAACCGGGTAGTCCCCTCCTACGTAGGGAACTGCGTCCACATATCCAGCAATGTAGATCAACATTTTGTAATCTTTTACGAAGGTCTAGAAAAAACTATTTAAATTCAAGACGCTCCCAGCGTTTTTTCTACAAATGTCCATCAAGTACTGGTTTTAGTTCTGAGTGACACAAATATTCACGTCACCGTCCTGATTTCTAATAAACCCACTCCCTATTTCAAACAAATCGTCCGTTTCCTTCACTTTCAAAGCATTCAAGCTGCATGAATACCCGAGTTGGCTTATGAATAGTATGAGTATGAATCGTCAATTAATTGTAATTGCCTATTCCAATTACACCATCAACACAAGCTACTGGTTTACACTCTTTCGCCTCGTACCCACTACTCCTTGCACTGCAGACTACTACACTGAACAATGAACAATACAAAGTTTGGAAACGTCGTGTAAAAAACTGGACAGACCTCGACGGAGGAACAACAATGAAGCTAAGCTAACTGACAACTGAGAGAGGCACACGATGAGTAGAAGAACCTCAGCTTAAGAAATCTCGTTCTTCTTCTTTCCTCCAGCAACTTACTATTCAGCTAACGAATACTCTCGTTCAAGCAGTATGGATATGGATATGGATTGAACCGTCTTATACCTTTTTCTAAGATGTTGGTGGTGGTACAAGGTAATGTGTTGGTATACACACAAACAAGTAGTGTAAGTGTAAAGCCATCAACAATTGGTTTCCCTCTTAAGCCTCAATTGTGTCCCCGGCCAAGACTCTTCGTGAAGACGTACGTAAGACAACCCGTGAGGGTTCAGGTTGCTACCCATACCACCTCCACCATGCCACCACCACCACTTGCAAGCTGACGAGATTTTAAATGATCATTTCACTACAAAAACAGTTGTTCCCAACGCAGCAGATGTTAACTCGGTTTTTTCTTTTTCCAAGCGACATCGGTTCAAATGGGTCATCCATGAATAGTTACCACGGGTAGGCTAAGTGACCCCAAGGACTGAGATAAGCCCAAGGGTTAGACAGACCTTAGTGCGCTCTTTGACCTAAAGAGTCTATACGATATGGATGACCTCTTAAGTAGTGGGATAGATAATAGTTGATTATTTATTGAGAAAAGTGGTTAAGTTAATCTGTAGTTTGTAGCCTGGAGGAGAACCCTAACCTATTCAATCCCCATCAGTCTCTCTGCCAACTCATTATTGACGAGACTTTTGGTTCGTGGAATTATTATTAAGGACCTCTCCAGATTTACAGATCTCTTCAGGGCCGTCGATCCAGGACCTGGGATTGCGGTAATCATGAGCCCTAGTTTAACCCGAATCTTTCAGTTTCTAGCATCGACCCATCATCGACTGGGTCCCTCAATCTCACTAAAACTGATTTAAAATTAGAAAGGCTTGTCTTTCTGTGACCCACGACCTACGGCCCTCATTCTGGAGGAGATGAAACCTTTTTGAAAAACACAAGGCAGTTCAGAAGATCTTTGTGTGATGGACAGGTGGTTGTTTCTCCTTGGATGATTTTTTTCACCAAATGTAAAATGTCAGTTGTTCATCTGTTGACCAGACGTTCTCCTTTATGTATTTGGCATTGGCCCGGGCAGCTATTATATAAAGTCCTTTGCAACCTCTAATAACACAATAGTCCTCCGTGGCATGTGCCAGTATATATTTCAAATGTTCCAATGTTGACCACGTCTAGAGCTCGGTGTAATAAAAGAATGAGCAAAGGCTTTGAAAGTCACTCGTTAACGCACGAGTAACAGATTGACTCGTACCCTTATCAATACACGAAATCATATAAAGTGGATGTATAGCCTTAAGATATCAAAATGAAATAATTTACTACAATACACCATCCTCGTCCCTAACACAATATAATAAATGTATCCACTCGAGCATTAATAAGGCTCAAGTCAAGATGTGGTTCGACCCATGGAGAACATAGCAACCCGAGGCAGATGGTCTTCGGAGATGAGGGATTGGAGAGATGTTAATGATTCCGCTTGAACGCGTAGAGCCAAGTGTCAAGAGCAAAGACGTTGGACGTGAGCCAAGAACTTCGGCTATCTTTTGAAATAATATAAATTGTAGGGGATGATTGTTGGGAGATCGGGAGAGCCTTTTCCAGGAGCAGCTTGAGTAATTAATATCATTTTAGGGTTAATAATTTAATAATCACTTTGTTTGGTACAAAAAACGCATGGAGATTTTTTGAACGTAGTTATAAGGTGGCTGAGCTGATTTTTTCTGTACTATACAAGCTAAGGTTAGGTTTCAAGAATTGTTTTTTTAAATTTGATATGAGTCTTGTTTAAGACAAATATTGTTTCAAAATCTGACTACTAATGTTTGTATGCAACAATAATTTGTTTACTTAAATCTTTAGCCTTTTTTATACATCAAAGAATGCCTAGCAGGCCACTGACTATTTAAAAAACCTTCATGAGGAAACTACCAAACCAAATGTGATACATGGCAAAAGGATAATTTAAAATGCCCTGTCTTGAAACTATTAGAGCTGAAATTGATCTTCTAAAGGTCACCATGCAGCACATATGAAAGGTTTCAACTTCCTGCTGGAATTAGTGACTGGAGAGTTCACCCGAGCTGTAATCAAAAAAATCTCAAGATCTTTGTGTTTCCAAAGACGAGAAGAAGATCCCTCTTTAAAGAAAAAATGCTGAATAAGTTAGCCGTGAAATTAAACGGAATGAGATCTCTGGACATGTACATCTGGGACGTGCATACATGTGTCTGTATGGTATACATAAGGCCAGAAAGGTTTATGCCCCCTTAAATTATGTACGTATGCATCCCTTAGTGTAAATAACAATAAAAGACTCATAGTAATAAGGATAAGAGATATCTTCTAGTCTTCCAGGTTTAAGAAGAAGAGAGTCGTAAAGATTTAGGCGAAGAAAGGCTTTTGTAGTAAAAAGGTATCTGGTCTGGAGATAACAAAAGGCCGAGTCGGTTTGGTTCAGGTAGGATTTTAGGATTTTAGTAATTAAGGAAGATAGGACTCTCCTCTATTTACCAAGAAAAAAGGCACGTGGGAGATTCTCTCAATTGTAAGTACTAAATGACTCATGATAGCTACTCAAGGTAATAGTACGATTTATTTTTAAGCTCATTTGTCCCAGACTCGTCAATATTAACGAGATAAAGTTAACGACTAACGACGACGACAGTTAGACGCTGAAATGGAAAATAACTGAAAAAAATATAGAAAAATTACATGAATTTTCAAATTAAAATTAGTTTTTGGAAACTTAAAGCTCAGCATAATTTAAGCGTTTCAGACTCGGAAACTCAGTAGAGGACGAAAGCGGATGACCCATTTCGCAAAGGCTCCTATTCATTAGCTCACGGAAATGGCCGCCCCCAAAAATTCTTGTCCATTGTGGGTTTGACCTATTCAAATATCTTCAGTTCCTTACAGCTCTGTCATCACATGTAAACATGCCTAGAAAAATCCTCAGAGTATTCGAAAACAAACCCCTTGAAGTTATTGATCCTTTCTCTGCAAATCTTTCTCATCTTTTTAGGTTGGATGTCGGATCTCGAAGAAATCTTAAGAATAAAGCTCAAGTCTGAAGAACTCATTGAGCCCACTTTAATTCCCTTTGATCCCTGAGATAAGCTTCAGGCTCATTCTTCTCAGTTCATTTCAACGGATGACAGAGATTCTCTAAGGATGAAATTTCCGACGGCCCTTGGATGTTCCTAATGGTTCTCCAAAATTTTAAATGGAAATCATCACCCTCATCTGTTCTTATCAATCAGCAGATGAGGTTCTTTATCCCTGACCAACAGTGCACTTGAAGAACCCAAATTCCTTGAAGAAACTTGAGACATCTTGTTCTTGGGGTATTCAAAACTACATTGAGAACAAAATGTTATTACCATCATCTATTGTCCTCGCATATTGTACTGAGATTTAAGGACGGATGATTACTCAACATGAATAAGAATCGGCTAAAGAAAAAGATTACTTTTTTATGCAATGAAATTCTTATTTGATGATAATATTTTCGAATTTTTTTTAGTTAACAAAACTGTGGAATATATATCATTTGAGTTACATGCTTAAAACGATTAATGCATGGTTTCGAATTCAAACGTGAGTTTTTTGAAAATGTTATTACCTTCATATCCCTTAGGTCAAGTAATGGTTCGTTTGTTGATTCTGGACAAGTTTAAGTCAGTCAAGCTAGTCGAGTGGTTGAGTCTCCCATACTTTTCCACTAGGACTAGGCAGGTGCTGGGAAAATGTGCGAGCGCGCGAGCGCCGCTCGTAGGGATGTTTGGAGCAAAAACCACACCCCTATTAG